>CM046386.1:271423-476342 GCA_025413485.1 Ficus microcarpa
GAACATACCATATGATGTCACTACATGATAACATACTTTTCATTTCATTAATAACATGGCATGGCATTCTTTTCATTCATGGCATTTGCAATTATAGCACTATTTTAATCTTTAACAAAAATAGCACTTTTCATCAACATAGCATTTTACGAAAATAGCACATTTTGTAAACATGGCATTTCGCAAAAATAGCACCCTTTTATGAACATATCATATTACGAAAATAGCGCATTTCATAAACATGGCATTTCATAGATATAGCACACAATATATTGCAGCATATTTGAAAACCACATACTTTAACATAATCTACTAGTTTTCATACTGCAGGTGAGGTTTGTACTTACCTCTAGTGCCGTGTTCCTTTAGAATTGCGTCCTTTCGATCGTCGGCAACCGCAATTCACTTTCCTGATATATCCAAAATATAGGATCAGGATCTTTTCGTAAGGTGTTGGTGACCTACCAACACTCATATTTACTTTTGGTTGTATGTCCCCTATTCATAAAATCCATCTAGGCCATTTTTATCCCTATTCTTTATTGAACTTGGATAAATCCTTATGAGGTTACATTGGGTAACCTTTTTGGGTTAGAGCCTTGTTCTCTTATTGGGCTTTGCTCATATATCTATGTTATTGGGTTATTTCCTTGAACCCATTAAATCTTACCCAATACATGTGGGTATCCCTTAGGGTTATGTTGGGTAACCCTTAAGGTTAACCTTGATTAACCTTGGGTCAACCTCTTGTCAACCCTTGGTTATCCTTGGGTATGTAACTCGGATCTAATATCCGGTTACCGTTCGTAATCGGCTTGTTCACCAATTTTACTATAAAATTCCTCTTCATTATTTTTGGAAAATCTTGTGCAATTTACTTCCCAAAAATCCTTCATTCTTCTTATAAAAATTCTAACTCCTTTTGTTAGAAAATTCTTAGCTTAAATTTATTATTTTCTTCAACTTGCAAATGTTTGGTTGAAATCCTCTTTTTTTCTTTTCTTTATGGAAAAAATGTGAATTTCAAACCCGAGCCCTTAAAATCCATGGTTTTCGAAATAATTATTTTATAAAATCATTTGGGGTCGGAAACCACCTTTGGAATGGTCTCCGATGCTAAAATGACCATTTTGGAACACTTCATTACTTTTCTAGAAAGGATTTTCGTGAGATTCATTTGTTGGTTTTCGGACACTCTGCGCGCCTCTCACAAAACGCGCCCAGTTTAAAAATCGGCTCGGAATCTGAAAAACTTTTCTTCACGAAAGTTGTAGCTATCGAAAAATGCTAGAACTTTCATGTTTTGCACAAAATCTAGTTCGGCCTAGATCAGTACCAGTTTTTATTTGAAGACGGGTTAGTTCTGGAAAACTGTGTGGAGAACGTCCCAGGGTTCAGCCACGGGTTTCGAGCAAAACGAAGGCCTTTGGAGCCTTATTTCGAGATTCTGTCCGCGTTGTCCTCTAGGAAAAGTTGTTCCGAACAACTTTCGTGTTTTAACTTTTTCCTCATTCGGCCTCTAAGGGCATGATATTTTCGTTTTCCCGAAACTGCTCAGGTTCGAACCCGAACTGGCAGTGTTGAGGGTTGTGTTCGGTTTACGTCTTAAGCTAGCATGCAATAAGTGGATTGCCTTGGCAGATTTTTGGCCTAACCTTATGGGACATACAACCTATCTTCTAGCATGAAAAATCCATCATTTTCATGCACAAATTTTTAAAGCAACAAGCATAGAAAAATTAGCCAACCAACCCTAACCTATCAAGCACATACACACCATAAATAGGGCTGAAAATTAAATGGACTTATGTCCTTACAAATCTCTTGAACCAACCTTAAAAACACTTAATAAAGCTTAGATCCAAGGGGTTTAAAAGATTTACCTCAACCCAAGTTAGGGTTTTCAAAATCCCAAAGATTTTCTTCCTTCCTTGGCTTGCTCCTAACCCACGGTTTTCTTCATGAAAATGCATCCAAAATTTTTATTTTTTTGTTAGCTCTAAGGCTCCACAAAACCGAGCATCATCAAAGGAGGAATCCAAGAAATTTTTCAAGATTCACTTACCTCTTCCTCTCTTGCTTCTTGGTCGGCCAATGCTCCCAAAAACTCACAAGAAAAATTCTCCAATCTCTCTCTCTCTTTCTCTCAAAGCCGTGCACCTCTTGGAATGGGAGTTCCAAAACTTTTGAATCTCTCTTTCTCTCTTTCTCCTCTTGCTGCCGAACATGAACAATGAGAATGGCTAGGATTTTTTTCTTAGTTTCTCAAGCAAAAAGCTAGAGAGATGGGATAGGCTTGATGTGAAAAGTGGAGTGGTTGAAGTAGATGGTTTCTTGTCCCTTAAAGGCTTTATGTCTCCTTTTCTTTTCTTGTTGCAGCTGCCGAATATGCTCAAGGATAAGGCTTTGGCTTACTTTGACAAGGAAATGAGAAAGAAAAGGATGGGATATTTGAATGACTAGAGTGGTTGTTTTCTTGTTCCTTGATTTTCAAGACTTTTGTCTTGTCATTTCCCTTCCTTGTTGGCTGCCGAATCCAAGGGAGATATGGAGGGCATGGCTGCTGAAAATTGAAGAGAAAAGGAGGACAAATGGCAGCCCTTGGTTGGCTCTAGAGAGCTTCTAGAAAAATCTCCCACTTGTCTCACCTTTTTGGTCCTTAATTTGTGGCTTTATGTCTTGTTTCCATTGATTTTCTTTTCTTTCTTCTTTGATCAGCCGAATATGGGAAGAGAGGCTGCCATTTGTAGTCTTGAGTTAGTGGAGGGTGATATCAAGGGTTGATGTCATCTTCCACTAGCTCTCACAATGCTCTTGTTTGGCCATTTCGTCTTTACAGCTCCTTTTGCGCTCTACAGTTATTTCCAACACTGTGATGAGCATTCTTATTTTATATTTTGATCCAAAAATTATTCCATTAAATTTTTGGACCGAAACTCTCTTTCTCCAATTTTTCGGAGACCTTTTTGCCCTTAATTCTTTTTCGGTGTGCTTGATTTTTCTAGGGTGGATTTACGGCTTATAAAACTCCATTTTCGGAGATTCTTTTCATATTCCTTCATCATACTTGTAAAGTCGACGTTGTGACCCGTCCGGTCAAACTTTGACTTTTTGGTCAACCCTTTGACTTTTGGTCAACCCTTTGACTTTTGGTCAAACCTTTGACTTTTGTCAAATTTCATCCTTTTTCGTTCTTTTTCCTTTAAAAACTTCATTCTTGGCTCGTAAAACATTAATTGAGTCTCAAAATCATTAAATGAGGACTCGAACATCGTTTAGATAAAATTATGAATTTCTCATTATTATTCATAATTTTTCATATAACACATCATAATACATAAATTAGACTCTAATTCCTTATGAACAAGGAGATTACAAGTCTACAAAATTTCGGGTCTTACAACCTACCCTCCTTAAAAGATTTTCGTCCTCGAAAATTAGAACAAATCGGGGTAGTCTCTCTTCATATCTTCTTCTCGTTCCCACGTCGCTTCTTCGATGTGGCGGTTTCTCCATAGTACCTTGACTAGAGGGATAACCTTATTCCTTAACACTTTTTCTTCTCGTGCCAAAATCTGGACTGGCTTCTCCTCATAAGTCAAATCTTCTCGAACCTCGATCGGTTCATGCTCGATTACGTGTGAGGGATCCGGAACATACTTCTTTAGCATTGATACATGAAACACATTGTGCACATATGCTAATTCTTGGGGTAAAGCCAACTTGTAGGCTACGTTCCCGACCTTTCGATTATTTCGAACGGTCCTATATACCTTGGGCTCAATTTCCCCTTCTTTCCGAATCGCATAACTCCCTTAAATGGAGCGACCTTGAGGAAAACCAAGTCTCCTACTTGAAATTCGAGAGGTCTTCGGCGCTTGTCGGCATAGCTCTTTTGCCGGCTAAATGCAGTCTCCATCCTTTGTCGTATGAGCTTCACGTTTTCCGTGGTCGTTCGAATGAAGTCCGTAGATACAAGCTCTTTTTCTCTTGTCTCGTACCAGTGGACTGGAGATCTGCATCTTCTTCCATATAAAGCTTCATAAGGAGCCATTCCAATTGAAGCGTGAAAACTGTTGTTGTACGAGAATTCAATCAAAGGAAGCTTCTTATCCCAAGTTCCCTTGAAATCCATCACGCAAGCTCGCAACATGTCTTCTAAGGTTTGAATGGTCCTTTCTGATTGTCCATCTGTTTGTGGGTGAAAAGCTGTACTAAATGAAAGCTTGGTACCCATTGCTTCATGTACGCTCTTCCAAAATTTCGAAGTGAAGCGACCGTCGCGATCCGAGATTATCGTCTTCGGAATTCCATGATAGCGAACGATCTGAGCCACGTACAATTCTGCCAATTGTTCCACAGAGAAGCTGAGCTTGATGGCTATAAAGTGTGCCGACTTTGTCAATCGGTCAACGACCACCCAAATAGCGTCGTTGCCGCTAGGAGTTCGAGGCAGACCAACCACGAAGTCCATCGTCACTTGGTCCCATTTCCATTTTGGGATGGAAATTTTCTGTAGTTCTCCTCCTGGACGTTGGTGTTCCGCCTTTACTTTTTGACAGGTAAGGCACTTACTGACAAAAGTAGCAACGTCATTCTTCATTTTGGGCCACCAAAAGCTCTCTTTTAAGTCTTTGTACATCTTTGTGGCTCCGGGATGGACAGAATACGGAGTCTCGTGAGCTTCCTTCATGATCTTTTCCTTCAATTTTTCCTCGTTAGGAATGCATAGTCTATTCTTTTGATAGAGTATGCCCTCATCGGATATGTGGAAATCGGACTCCTTTCCTTCTAAAACCTCTTTTTCGTCCTAAGCAGCGAGGCATCGGCTTCTTGACGTTCTTCATGCCATCCAAAATGGTAGGCTGGAAGGTTAGAGCAGCTAATCTTCCCGTAATGAGCTCGATTCTGGCTTCCATTAGCTCTTTTGAAGAGGCTCGGTCAATGACTTGATCGACATCATCGAGGAAGACGACTTCCGACTTAGGGCATCGGCTACCTTGTTAGCCTTCCCGGGATGGTATCGGATATCTATGTCGTAGTCCTTAACCAATTCGAGCCATCTTCTTTGCCTCATGTTAAGCTCCTTCTGTGTGAAGATGTACTTCAAACTCTGATGGTCCGTGTACACTTCGCATTTTGTGCCGTAGAGGTAGTGCCTCCAAATCTTTAAGGCAAAAACTACCGCCGCAAGCTCCAAATCGTGCGTCGGATAGTTCTTCTCGTGTTCCTTGAGCTGTCGTGAAGCATAGGCGATCACCTTTCCGTTTTGCATAAGCACGGCTCCCAATCCTATCTTGGAAGCATCGCTATAAATTACGAAGTTTTCTTCCTCCACAACCGGGATTGTGAGGATTGGAGCGCTCGTCAACTTGCTTTTGAGCTCTTGGAAGTGCTCTTCACACTTATTTGTCCATTCATAAGCCTTCCCTTTTCTTGTGAGTGCGGTAAGTGGCGCCGCGATCTTGGCAAATCCTTCGACGAATCGTCGGTAATAGCCCGCTAATCCGAGGAAACTGCGCACTTCGGTGACATTTTTGGGGGCTGGCCACTTACTTACCGCCTCGATCTTGGCCGGATCTACGGATATGCCTTCTTTAGAGACTACATGTCCAAGGAAATGGACCTTTTCCAACCAAAACTCGCACTTGGAGAACTTGGCGTAAAGCTGATTTTGCTTCAAAATCCGTAGTGCAATCCTTAGATGCTCTTCGTGCTCCTCTTTCGACCTTGAATAGATCAGAATGTCGTCTATGAAGACAATGACAAACTTGTCTAGGTAGTCCTTAAATACTCGATTCATCAGGTCCATGAAGGCGGCTGGTGCATTTGTCAGTCCGAACGGCATCACAAGGAACTCGTAGTGTCCATATCGGGTGCGAAACGCCGTCTTCGGAACATCTCCTTCCTTGATTCGGAGCTGGTGATATCCCGATCGTAGATCAATCTTCGAAAAGACTGAGGCTCCTTTCAGTTGGTCGAACAAATCGTCGATCCTGGGCAACGGATACTTGTTCTTGATGGTGATCTTGTTCAACTCCCGATAATCGATGCACATTCTTAGAGTGCCGTCCTTCTTCTTAACAAACAACACCGGGGCTCCCCATGGTGAATAGCTTTGTCTGATGAATCCTTTATCTAGGAGCTCCTTCAACTGGACTTGCAATTCCTTGAGTTCAGCAGGCGCCATCCTATACGGTGCCTTGGATACGGGTGCCGATCCTGGAAGTAACTCAATCTCAAAAGAGATTTCTCGTTCTGGTGGCAATCCTGGCAATTCTTCAGGAAAAACGTCCACAAATTCCTTGACTATCATACATCTTCCGGCTTTCCTTCGATCTCTTGCGTCTTATCCACCATATTGGCTAGAAATCCCGTGCATCCTTCAGCCAATAACTTTCTAGCCTTTAATGCCGAAATAAACATCTTCGGCTGTTTCGGGGTCGATCCTCGAAAGATGAATTCCTTATCCCCAACTGGCTTGAACGTAACGGCACGACGCTGGCAGTCGATAACCGCGTTGTACTTTCCTAGGAAGTCCATACCCAGGATAACGTCGTAGTCGTATAAGTCGATGACGATCAGGTTGACGTACATCTCTCTACCGCATATGATTATTGGAACATGGCGTATCCAATAATCAGACAACAAGATTTCCCCGGAGGGTAATGCAGTACGAAAGGTTCTTCCAATTTTCTCATTATCTCTACCTAGTTTCTTAGCAAACCTAGGTGATGTGAATGAATGCGTAGCTCCAGAATCAATCAACACATAAGCATCTTGTTGGGCAAAAGGAAGCTGACCTGTCACCACCGTGGACGGTCCAGCTTGAGCATCCTCCTTTGTGTAGGCATAGATGCGCCCTTGCGGTTCTGGAGCTTCAGCTCGGCCTTGAGGAGCTGCAGGTCCTTCGAGCTTCATCTGTACAGCGTGCATGTAACTGACTTCCCTGACCCCGCTGGTAATTCTGCTGGTGTTGGACATTGGCATTGCAATTCTTGGCAAAGTGGCCTTCCTTGCCACACAGGTAACAGCGGTTTGTCCCTGCCGGCAGTCTCCCGGGTGCTTTCTCCCACATTTCTGGCAAGGGGGAGTTCCACTGTTGTCAGGGGCGTTCTTCTTCTGGGGAGGATTCTGTTGGCTCCCTTGCCCTCCAGCATTCCATTTTCTTTTCTGCTGGGGGTTGCCATACGGCTTGTTGCCGCCGCGTTGGCCAGAAGGTCCTCCTTGACCTTTTGCTGTGATGGTTGGCCGGGCTTGGTCTGATTCTGCCTGGCTAGTGCCCTCTCTTCATTCCTTTCCTTAAAGAACTGGGCCCGATGCGTCTTGTTCTGGCCGACCCAATATTCGGCTCGAACTGCTCGACTGACGCACTCGGCAACAGTGAGCGGTGGTTGAGGGCCACTGCTGATAAGCACGGTTAATTCTGGCCGGAACATCTTCATCATCTTCTTCACTTTGTCCTTCTCAGAACTGATGAGTTGAGGGCAGAGGCGGGCGAGCTGTTCAAACCTTCTCACAGCTTCAGCCACTGACAAATTTCCCTGACGGAAATTGGTGAATTCATCCTGTTGCGTTTCCATTACCTCCGTGTTGAAGTACTTCTCACGGAACTCTTCTACAAAGTCGTCCCATGTCATCTGGGTGACGTCTCTTCTGATCTGAACTGTCTCCCACCATAATCGGGCGTATTTCTTCAGCATGAATGACGCACAGAGGACTCTCTCTCTGTCATCGAGCCTTAGGAAGTTCAGAGAAACTTGAAGATCAATGAGCCAGTTGTCGGCTTCGATCGGGTCCGTTGATCCTTCGAATTCTGGCGCCTTCATGCGCCGAAATTCATGGTACAGCTCTGCCGGGGTTCGAGCTCGAGGAGCTGGCGGAGCAGCTACCGGCGCCATTGGTGCTTCTTGGGCCTCAGGGTGTTCCGGAATTACTGGTTCCTCCTCGGGACATTCCGGTACCGCTGGTTGCTCTTCAGGTGCCGGTGGTACCCTGACCTCAGGTGGTCCTTGGTTCTGTTGGGCTATTTGAGCCCTAAGCCCACCTATTTCTCGCTGTTGGGCGAGCATCATCTCTCTCAGCTCGTTCAGTTGGGCTGTGAGATCGACATTTTGGACCGGTGCCGTTCGACGTCTTGGTGGCATGGTTCTGTATAGAAGCAACAAAACAGGCTTCTTATTTTCAAAACTTTCATAAAATCATATCTTTTATACAGAACCATAATCTTCATTTCATAATCATAGTTTTTAGGAAAATACATAATTTCCTCATCATGGGCATACATTATTTACTTTACCACCACCGAACTAGGGCACAATCCAACGTCATTCTCACAACCAACCTTTCCATTGCAAATCATCGATATGCGTTGAATACGAAAATCTAATTCTAAGCGTAAGAAAATAAATTAACTTACTTGGGCTATTGCAGAACGATGCGGAGCGAGACGAAGTAGGCTGGCAGGATACCGCTCTGATACCAACTCTGTGACGCCCCCTTACTACGTAGGGCTGTCACTCCTTACTTTACTTACTTACTTGAAAATTTAGGGATATTTTTTTTTTTTTTTTTTTGACTTTCTTAAACATACATATTATATTTTTCATTTTGAAACTTACTTGTAAAACATTCGTCTTTAGTAATACTTCATTACTACTCAAGTAAACGTTTACTTGAGGTATTAGTTCCAAAATACCATAAAGCATAATTTGTCTTTATCATACATGCTTTATACAAAAACTTCTTTACATCAAAAGATTTGCGGAATACATGCGTAGTGGTATCCATACCGCCTTCGTCTGCCGCCACACCGCTCCAACAATGCCCAGCATTAAGCTGCGGGTTTCTTACCTACAGTATGAAATATAACTTGATGAGCTTTCGCCCAGTAAGCACAAACATAATCTCACAAAACATTTAAACATCATGAAAAACATTCATCATCATATGCATATGCGTGAACCATTATGTTCCATTTATGCATTTCATTAACTTCTTATCTTTCTTATGGGCCCCTTAGTGTACGTACCCTTAAATTATAGCGCGCCTCCAGTACAGTTAGATGGGGTTGCAAGCCCCTAACTGCACCAGGAACACAAGTGATTACACCCTCTTACAGAATCGAGAGGTGAATCCATAACTTGTATATAAAAATCCTCCACCTTGGGGAGGTTGGTACGACACTTTACTTGTGACTTCTTACCATGTTATTTATCTTTAGTGAACATACCATATGATGTCACTACATGATAACATACTTTTCATTTCATTAATAACATGGCATGGCATTCTTTTCATTCATGGCATTTGCAATATGACATTTTCATAAACATGGCATTTTGCAAATATAGCACTATTGATTAATCTTTTACAAAAATAGCACTTTTCATCAACATAGCATTTTACGAAAATAGCACATTTTTAAACATGGCATTTCGCAAAAATAGCACCTTTTATAAACATAGCATTTTACGAAAATAGCATTTTATAAAATGGCATTTCGCAAAAATAGCACTTTTCATAAAACATGGCATTTCATAGATATAGCACACAACATATTGCAGCATATTTGAAAACCACATACTTGAACATAATTTACTAGTTTTCATACTGCAGGTGAGGTTTGTACTTACCTCTAGTGCCGTGTTCCTTTAGAATTGCGTCCTTTCGATCGTCGGCAACCGCAATTCACTTTCCTGATATATCCAAAATATAGGATCAGGATCTTTCGTAAGGTGTTGGTGACCTACCAACACTCATATTTACTTTTGGTTGTATGTCCCCTATTCATAAAATCCATCTAGGCCATTTTTATCCCCATTCTTTATTGAACTTGGATAAATCCTTATGAGGTTACATTGGGTAACCTTTTTGGTTAGAGCCTTGTTCTCTTATTGGGCTTTGCTCATATATCCTTGTTATTGGGTTATTTCCTTGAACCCATTAAATCTTAGCCCAATACATGTGGGTATCCCTTAGGGTTATGTTGGGTAACCCTTAAGGTTAACCTTAATTACCTTGGGTCAACCTTTTGCCAACCCTTGGTTATCCTTGGGTATGTAACTCGGATCTAATATCCGGTTACCGTTCGTAATCGGCTTGTTCACCAATTTTACTATAAAATTCCTCTTCATTATTTTTGGAAAATCTTGTGCAATTTACTTCCCAAAAATCCTTCATTCTTCTTATAAAAATTCTAACTCCTTTTGTTAGAAAATTCTTAGCTTAAATTTATTATTTTCTTCAACTTGCAAATGTTTGGTTGAAACCCTCTTTTTCTTTTCTTTATGGAAAAATGTGAATTTCAAACCCGAGCCCTTAAAATCCATGGTTTTCGAAATAATTATCTTTTATAAAATCATTTGGGGTCGGAAACCACCTTTGGAATGGTTTCCGATGCTAAAATGACCATTTTGGAACACTTCATTACTTTTCTAGAAAAGATTTTCGTGAGATTTATTTGTTGGTTTTCGGACTCTCTGCGCGCCTCTCACAAAACGCGCCCAGTTTAAAAATCGGCTCGGAATCTGAAAAACTTTTCTTCACGAAAGTTGTAGCTATCGAAAAATGCTAGAACTTTCATGTTTTGCACAAAATCTAGTTCGGCCTAGATCAGTACCAGTTTTTATTTGAAAACGGGTTAAGTTCTGGAAAACTGTGTGGAGAACGTCCCAGGTTCAGCCACGGGTTTCGAGCAAAACGAAGGCCTTTGGAGCCTTATTTCGAGATTCTGTCCGCGTTGTCCTCTAGGAAAAGTTGTTCCGAACAACTTTCGTGTTTTAACTTTTTCCTCATTCGGCCTCTAAGGGCATGATATTTTCGTTTTCCCGAAACTGCTCAGGTTCGAACCCGAACTGGCAGCTTGTTGAGGTTGTGTTCGGTTTACGTCTTAAGCTAGCATGCAATAAGTGGATTGCCTTGGCAGATTTTTGGCCTAACCTTATGGGACATACAACCTATCTTCTAGCATGAAAAATCCATCATTTTCATGCACAAATTTTTAAAGCAACAAGCATAGAAAAATTAGCCAACCAACCCTAACCTATCAAGCACATACACACCATAAATAGGGCTGAAAATTAAATGGACTTATGTCCTTACAAATCTCTTGAACCAACCTTAAAAACACTTAAATAAAGCTTAGATCAAGGGGTTTAAGAGATTTTACCTCAACCCAAGTTAGGGTTTTCAAAATCCCAAAGATCTTCTTCCTTCCTTGGCTTGCTCCTAAGCCCACGGTTTTCTTCATGAAAATGCATCCAAAAATTTTTGTTGTTAGCTCTTCTTGCTTCTAACCAAAACCGAAATTCATATGAAGAAAAACCAAGTTTTTCTTACCTTTTTCTTCTCTTCCTTGTTTTGGAGTCTCAAGCTACTAGAGTTAGCTTCTTCTCACAAAACCGAGCATGATCAAAGGAGAAATCCAAGAAATTTTTCAAGATTCACTTACCTCTTCCTCTCTTGCTTCTTGGTCGGCCAATGCTCCAAAAACTCACAAGAAAATTTTTTCCAATCTCTCTCTCTCTTTCTCTCAAAACCGTGCACTCTCTTGGAATGGGAAATCCAAAATTTTTCTTTGCTCTCACTCTCTCTCTCTTCCTCCTCTTGCTGCCGAACATGTGAATGGAATGAGAATGGCTAGGATTTTTTTCTTAGTTTTCTCAAGCAAAAAGGCTAGAGAGATGAGGATAGATTTGATGTGAAAAGTAGAGCTAGGAGTTGGTGATAACTTGCCTTGAAACAAGGCTTTAGTCTTGTCTTGCTTTTCTTCCAAAGCAGCCGAATCCAAGGGGGGTTTAAGGGGTTGTTGCCGGATTTTTGACAAGGAAAGGAGAAAAGGCATGGATTTGACTTGTTATTTTAAGCAAAGGTGACTAGACTTTGATGGACAAAAGTTGTTCAACCTTTTCCTTGATTTAGGCTTTATGCCTTGTCATTGTTCCCATTTTTTTTTTCTTTTCTTTTTCCTTGATGCAAGCTGCCGAATCCAAGGGGATTAAGGGGGCATGGGCTGCTGCAAATAGAGAGGGAAAGAGGGACATGTGTCCTTTCTTGGTTGGTCCTAGAGATTTCACAACTTTTCTCCCATGTTGTTCAACTTTTTGGTCCTTAAATCATGGCTTTATGTCTTGTTCCCTTTGATTTTCTTTTCTTTCTTCTTTGATCAGCCGAATATGGGGAAGAGGGGCTGCCATTTGTAGTCTTGAGTTAGTGGAGGGTGATGTCAAGGGTTGATGTCATCTTCCACTAGCTCTCACAATACCTTGTTTGGCCATTTCGCTCTTTACAGCTCCTTTCGCGCTCTACCGTTATTTCCAACACTGTGATGAGCATTATTATTTTATATCTTGATCCAAAAATTATTCCATTAAATTTTTGGACCGAAACTCTCTTTCTCCAATTTTTTCGGAGACCTCTTTGCCCTTAATTCTTTTTCGGTGTGCTTGATTTTTCTATGGTGGATTTACGGCTTATAAAACTTCATTTTGGAGATTCTTTTCATATTCCTTCATCATACTTGTAAAGTCGACGTTGTGACCTGTTCCTGTCAAATTTTGACTTTTTGGTCAACCCTTTGACTTTTGGTCAATCCTTTGACTTTTTGGTCAAACCTTTGACTTTTGTAAAATTTCGTCATTTTTCATTCTTTTTCCTTTAAAAACTTCATTCTTGGCTCGTAAAACATTAATTGAGTCTCAAAATCATTAAATGAGGACTCGAACATCGTTTAGATAAAATTATGAATTTCTCATTATTATTCATAATTTTTCATATAACACATCATGGATACATAAATTAGACTTTAATTCCTTATGAACAAGGAGATTACAAGTCTTCAAAATTTCGGGTCTTACAGGTATCATATCATTAGGATATGATCTCTTTACTTATAAACCATCACATCATCCATTCCCAAACAATACGAGACTCTACAACTTATTATTTTCCTTTATTAGTTTCTTATGTGAATTTTTTTACTCTCAGAGATATTGAACCAGGGCGCTGATTCTTTATAAAGCAGCATCACTAGACGGCCTTCAACCACGCTTTTCAATACTCTAGTCCCCACACGTTTTGCTTTTTACACAGACTAATTAGGGACAAAAGAAAAACCGTGTGTTGACCTGGGCTAGCTTGACTTGTATCGTCTTGGCTTGACTTAATATCTTCAGTTTTCTGCGAAGTTTGGATCGAAGTTTCTTCCTGGACTGAAGGAAACGAAGAGCCTGCAGTGATGCATAATGCTGACTTCTATAATGTGTGTTTGATATAAACAAGCACAAAGATTTACATTATATAATTAAAAATAATCAGAGTCTAAATTGTAGCAGAAATACTAGAGCTCTATTAATAATTTGTTCTTCAGAACCGCAAGCATTTAATTGTACGCTTTCAAGATGGAACGGAGATTGGAAGTTGCTGCGCGGGCAGGGGATATTGATGCCTTGTATTCATTGATAAAGGAAGATGCAAATCTTTTGGACTGCGTTGAGAACATAGCTTTTATCGATACTCCGTTGCATAT
The DNA here is from genome assembly GCA_025413485.1 of Ficus microcarpa. Taxonomy (NCBI): domain Eukaryota; kingdom Viridiplantae; phylum Streptophyta; class Magnoliopsida; order Rosales; family Moraceae; genus Ficus; species Ficus microcarpa. The sequence goes on from CM046386.1 coordinate 284,952, forward strand.
AGCTGCATCCGCAGGGCAAGTCCTTTTTGCCATGGAGATCATGAGGCTAAAGCCGTCTTTTGCAAGAAAGTTGAATCAAAACGGGTATAGCCCTATTCATCTGGCTCTGCAAAATGAGCAAACAGAATTGGTAATTAGTCTCCTAGATGTTGACAGAGACCTCGTCCGTGTCCGAGGAAGGGAGGGTAAAACTCCTTTGCATTTTGCAGCGGAGTGCGGTATGATTGATGTTCTTGCTGAGTTTCTTTCGGTTTGCCCCAAATCGATTCAAGATTTGACGATTCGTAAAGAAACTGCTCTGCATGTCGCCGTTAAAAGTGATAAGCTGGAAGCACTCAAAGTCCTGCTGGGATGGCTTGAGCATGTTGGCAAGGATAGGCCGGTCCTCAAGTGGTGTGACAACGAAGGAAACACCATCTTGCATGTTGCAGCATCCAGGTTTCAAATTGAGGCAAGACCTTATTCTTAAACGCTTTATTGCTAGTTGTTTTATATATATATATATATAGGCGGAGTCAGGAATTTTTTTTAGTGGGGGCATACACTAATATTTTTTTTTTTTAAGATAAAGCAAATTTTAATGGGAACTATATGAGAATTTTTTATTTTAGTGAGTTTATGTGATGATTTTTAATTTTACTAGGGATAAAGTAGTAAAAGTATGAATTTTTTTTAATAGGAATTAGGATTAGTGGGATTATATGAGAATTTTTTATTTTTAATAAGGACAAAATATGAATTATATATAAGAATATTTTACTTTCAGTGGGGGGCAAATCGTAAAAATTAAAAAATTTTTGAGGTAAAATTAAAAGAACAAAAAATTTGAGTAGGGCTCCCACTCGCATCCCGCTCCCTCCGCCTATATATATATATATATAATATATAACTAGTTATTGTTTGGCCAATGGAGAATCAGTGAAAAGAGGATTAATTGCCTGTTAAGAAAATAGTCATAGTAAACTATTAACTTGTAACGTTGTTATTATGGGTCAAACAGTGTGATAAGGAGTTTCTAACAAACACTTGCGAGGGTCGACGAAGATATTCTGTTGAAAAATATTCAACTCGAAATCACAAAATAATAGGACACTTTCGGTGTTAACATTATTATTAATAGAACGTGAGTCCTAGTTGTGAGTTTATGTGGTGGGACTTCCTTACTTCACTTGGGAAATTTAGTCACTCTCTCTCTAAAATTCTTGGCCACCGTAGAGATTATTTTCCCCCGTCTATCTCTTTTCCTCTATACATTTTTCTCTCCCAATTTTTTTTTTTTTAATCAAAAGCAAACAAGAAGTTGCAACATTAAAGTTCACCCGAGAAGCTTTATATGAGTTGTCCCTTTCTCTGTCATTTGGCTCCAAGTTGTCTCTGGTTTGTTGCAGATGGTGCGCCTGATTATAGACAGAGTTGATGTAAATGCTAAAAATTCTGCGGGTTTGACGGCACTAGACATATCACAAGATCAAACTCAACCCAACGGTCCCAAACTCAGGCTTATGCTGCTTCGCGGTGGTGCCTTAAGGGCATCGTCACTTCCTACTATCCCAAAACTTGCAGATTCACTCAGGTTGAAGATGTCATGGCGTGAAAAATGGATGATATCCGACTACCGCAAAAGGCTCTACTTGTCGAACGAGGAACGCAACATTATTTTGCTTGTCGCCGTTCTGTTTGCGACAGCCAACTACCAATCTGCACTTGACTCCTTCTCCAAAGACGACAACCATGCCACAACCTCAATCTATAAAATTGCTATCCATACTTTATTTAATCTAGTCAACAACATAGCCTTCCTTGCCTCTATGGTAGAGATATATATCCACCTCCCCACAGATTGTGGAATTCTGCACTTAGTTTTACCCTTAGTCATCTGCAATTATGCACTGGTCAATGTCAAGTTTGGGTATCTGTTAGTCCCTTTTATCTCACTTATGATGTTCCTGTTTTATCATTCCAAGTTGGCAATAATTCTGCACAAGTTCGTTCCCATATTAGTTCAAAAGAAAGTAATGGAGATGAAGATCGCCATATTCAAGCATTGCTCTAGCTTCCACAGAGATTTGGTGGCATAGTCACAACCCAGAGAACTCGTGATTTGGTGTCTGAATCCGCTTCTCCTTGCCTCCTTTCATGTCTACTCATGATATTATGTCACGTCAATTAAAATTTTCACATAATCTATTATTATCTTGTATGGCATTTTAGTTTATATATATATATATATATATATATTATCTTATGTGGCAATTAAATTGCATGGCATAGTGTCATTGGCGACACCAAGTTTGCGTGAGTTGTGAGTGAACCATGCTCATGTAACATAGGCGTAGACAAAGTTTATGTGGTTGTTGTTTATTACGTCGTGTGCTTTAAAGTTAATTTTTTATTTCTAGTTCTTGAAAATGGTTCAAGATAGAATTTTTATGACGGCTTGGTGCTTGAATATACTAGTTATGAAATGTTCATAGATAGGTCATGGTAAAGTTTTCTTTTTTTTTTTTTTTTTTTTTTGTATGTTAATGCTTGAACACGTTCAAGATTCAATCTTTATGGAGTACGCATAGAAAGTCTTTATTTTTGGGTTATGTCAATGTGAAAAAGAACTAAAAAAACAAACTTGGACTCACCACTTGATCCAATGGTGTATAAAGGATTTAACAAATATAAAATAGGGTATGGAAAGACGTGTAAATCACCAGTTTACTTGAGATAACCCATGGATTACCTAGCCGTGATGGGCAGGTTTCTACCCGGTTTTGCAGGCCCATTTTGGGCCACTTCTAGGAACTATGCTTCGAGCAGAACAGAGACAGCGTAGACCCAGGCGTTACTCACATTTTTGAAAGAAATAGCTATCACGCAATTCCAACTCCAAAGCGATGTTTTGGGTGGTTTTAAATATCGGACATGGGAAATTTTCACATTATCGTAGTTTTCATGTTTGTTGGGAAAAAGGACCACTTATGGGCCTTTTTTTTTGTTTTTTGTTTTTTGTTTTTTTTGTTTTTGTTTTTGTTTTTTTCCTGTTTTTGTGAAGGATTGTCAAATAATTTGATTGAAAAGTTAAAATTTTCTTAATTAAACATAAGTATAAGGCCCCGTTTGGGGCGCAATCTTAAAATGATAAAACTCCATATAGATTTCAAAATCCCAACTCTGTATCAAACTTTCCCTCTCTTTTATTTTCAAAAACTCAAATTTTAAAAGTTCATAACTTTTTCATTTCAAATTGGAATGAGATGATTTCTAATGCCAAAATGCTCGTTATGAAGAAAGGAACAAGACAAGATTCATTTTCCTTTTTTTTTTTTCCGAACACATTTCAAATTTCTGCATTATTTTTCATATCACATAACTTTTTTAAAAGTTCCCTCCTCCCCCAAACGCATTTCCAACCTAGCCTTCAAAACACCATCTCCAGGTGTTCCCCCAAACTGGCCCTAAGTAAAGTTTCTTATTATTTTTTTTTTTAATAACAAAATCTCATTGAGGACACCTAACAGATTTTAAGATACAAATTTTTACACAATTTACACTATAGGCAAAATGGTATTATGATTAAAAAAAAAAAAAAAAAAGAAATTCAAGTTTCAAACCCAAGCCTTGAGATCTCAACTGATGAACCGAATGATGCTCTATCACCCACAAGCCCAAACATGGAGAACCAATAAGGGTGAAATGATAATTTTGCACATGTAGTTCGTAACAAAAAAAAAAGAAAAATGAATTTAACAGCAAAAACTAAAGGAAGTAATAATAATTTAGCTAAGTCCATTGTACAAAAACCAAGGGTCCGTTTGGTGAATAAGTTTGAGTTAGAAATTTTAAGTTTCAATAGTAATTTTTATTGATTTTTTAAAAAAGATAAAAAAACTTTTTCAGAAAAGATAAAAAACTTTTTCAGAAAAAGATAAAAACTGATATGAAAATTTTGAATTTAAATTCAATTGCCAAACAAGACCCAAAGACCCGGCGGCGGATCTAAATTCCAAGAGTTCACGTTGAATTACAAATTTGTCAAGGCGGACCTATTCTGTGGTGAAGATATTTTTTTAGTTTTATTTCTTATTGTGACACATGTTAGTGCACATGTCAGTAACAGTTGACTTCAATTGTTTTCTGTCAAGTAATTAATACACTATTGATTTTTTTTTTTTTGCTGATTTATTATTTAAATTAATAATTTAATTTTTAATCTACAAGTTAATATATAGATAATATGTTGGCCATAAAATTTTGTTTAGTTGTCATTTTATAATTAGTACTTATTTTGTTTATTTGTAAAAGGAGTATTGCGAATTTTAAAAAAAAAAAAAAAAAAACACTTTAGCATATTTGTATTTACCTGTTTAACATTATTATTTTTGTGCACTCTAATTGATTTTAGACATCGCCTTTTCTTTCCAATTTTCTGATACTCTTATATTTTTAGTTAATTTATAAAGGACTTTCAAGTTACATTTATTTTCTTGTAATCGTTCACCTTCATAATATATCACCATCGTAGGGTGAATTATCTCACGTTTAAAGAATTATAGAACAAAAGAAAATAAGTGTTTCGTCATTGAAAGAGAGAAAAAAAAAAAAAAAAAAAGGAAAAGAACAAAAGGAAATAAGTGCGCTAGATTTGGATGTGGCATCAATGAACGCATCAGTAATCGATGTTAAAAAATATGTATCGGGCTAAAAAAAGAGAGTAAAAAAGTGTTGGGTAATATTGTTTATTATTTTTTTAAGGTATCAAAACACTAAACTTGATGAGAATACTCAACGAGTTGCAACTTTAAAGCAAATAGTTAAAGATAGAATGTATATAAATGATAGATTGTTAAAATTTTTATCAAGGAAATATTGATTATTTAGGGTAATTATCAATTCGATGGATTTGGATATAATCATTATTAATTAAAAGCAGAAAAATAACAAAAACACAAAATGTATTTTAGTCACAGAAAATTTACAATTTGATTTATGATTAATTTAGAAATTCGTTTGTAAGTTATTTGGTCATTACATGCATTCAAGGAAAATTTACAGTTTGATTTCTGATTAATTTAGAAATTCGTATCGTAAATTATTCGGTCATTGTAGGTGGTGATGTGCTCATTGCCAAGGGATAGTACTCGGCCATAAGATCTTCAACAAATATTTCTATCAGCGTCTGAAAAGCTCTTTTCGTAACGTCAAAGAGGCTCATGAGTCTTACCCTTCCCGTACTTTATTTCAGCATTAAAAAAAAAAAAAAAAAAAAAAGAGAGAGGAAGAAGAAGATGAAGAATGCAGTAACCTGACTTTTGTTCGGGTTGAGCTAGGCCCATGCAGTAGAATGGCTTCCGTATCAAATTTTAAACTGATAAGTGCATATATTACACTTGATCTTAGCTAAACGCTCTAGAAAGAAATGTAACCATAATTTACCGTTCAATTATATTGTTGCAAAAGCTAGAACTTCGACTAATCATACTATATATGTGCTGGAACGAACTACCTGTTTTTACTTTCCTTGAGCTTGCCCCAAATAGCATAAGTGAAGCACTCGTTAATGAATCTATATATGTATAGCATTGAATGGCCAACATCTATTGTTAACCTCAATAGTTATGGGAAAAAAAAAAAAAAAAAACCCAAATGAGAAGAAAATAAAGGAAGTCAAGTTAATGTAATCAGGGGGGGAAAAAAATCCTACTGCCAAATAACCAATATTTTAAGAGAAAAACCGGGCAACTTATTTTAAACATATACCCTTCCTATAATATTTCCATAGTTTATAACCCAACTTAAAAACATGCCATGTTGTGTAACTTTTACAATATAAAATTCAATTTTGGCTATCTTCTACTTATATTTGAGAAAAATAAGAAAATTACTCGCATGATATAAATTGACAAAGAGCAATTTGTTCTGATTTCGGATACAGGTAATTTATTGCTTGAAATATGTCAAAATTGATCCTATAAGCTGGCATTACTTTAGTTTTACTTTCAAACGACGCACTTGGCGATGTAAACACAGTTAACTATACTACAGTAGAAAAGTGACTAACATTATTTCTGGATGACATTCAAATAAACTTTTCAGTACTCCAGTCCCCACATGTTTCACAGCTTTTTTTGTTTTTTGTTTTGTTTTGTTTTGTTAGTGGCGTTTCACTGCTTTTATGAATCATAAGAAGACAAATGATAAAAAACCGTGAATTGACTGGAGCTTCACTTCTGTTTACTTATCTTCAAAGTCTAGATGAAAGTTTCCTTCTGGACTAAGGAACCTTGATTTTGCAGGCATTTTGTTTAATAATACCAAGCACTATGATTTTCATGTGTTAAATTTTTGGTACTTCAGCAACATTTTTGTTTTTTCTTGTCCTGTGAGTACTTAATTATTCCTTTTCAAGATGGAACAGAGGTTGGATGTCGCTGCCCGAGCAGGGGACATCGACGCCATGTATTCTCTGATGAAGGAAGATGCGTATCTTTTGGAGCGGATTGAGGAGGTACCTTTTATCGATACTCCGTTGCATATAGCTGCATCTGCAGGGCAAGTCCACTTTGCCATGGAGATCATGAGGCTAAAGCCTTCTTTCGCTAGAAAGTTGAATCGAAACGGCTATAGCCCTATTCATCTGGCTTTGCAAAATGAGCAAACAAAGTTGGTACTTCGTCTTCTAGATGTTGACAGAGAACTTGTCCGTGTCCAAGGAAGAGAGGGTAAAACTCCTTTGCATTTCGCAGCTGAGTGCGGTATGATTGATCTTCTAGCTGAGTTCCTTTCGGTTTGCCCCAAATCCATTCACGATTTGACGATTCGGAAAGAAAGCACCTTGCATGTTGCTGTTAAAAGTGATAAGTTGGAAGCGCTGAAAGTGCTCTTGGAATGGCTTGAGCATTTTGGCATGAACCGGCCGGTCCTCAACTGGTGTGACGATGAAGGAAACACCATCTTGCACGTTGCAGCATCCAGGAATCAAACTGAGGTAAAGCTTATCGTCAAATGTTTTATTTGCTAATTGCTGTACATATAACAATTGGTTACTCTGTTCGCCAATAGAAACTAGTGAAAAGAGTATTTTAACGGACCTGATAAAAATTAGTTACCATTGTTCGTAACTGCTGCGTTAACGTTGTTAATCTGAGATAAGCGGTTTGTTATGGAGTGTCGGACTAACACTCACGAGAGGAAGGAAAGGTTTGATAATTGTACGGTAGGGGATAAAAAATATAGTAGACTTTATATATAAACCATCAAAACTATATCCGTTGATTCTGTTTGCTTGAAATACTTTTGATGTGACTTTGACTAGATTTAAATGTTCAAAAATATGCACTATAGGTAAGAAAACCCAACAATAGAAAGCTCCGAAAAGGATTTATCCATTTGTTTGGTTGAAAATTAATGAAAGATAGTGGTCTAGGAATCACAAATTCCTTAAGGTAGGTCTCACAATTTTTTGGATTGATTTTTAGTTCATATTGTTTTGACTATGCACAGGTCGTGAATTTGTTAATAGCTCGCGAAGTTGATGTAAACGCCATCAATATGGCGGGTAAAACAGCCTTGGACATCTCGAAGCAACCTAACGAATCGGGAAATCTAGAAATCAGAGACAGCCTAATTCAAGCTCGTGCTCTAGAAGCGGCTTCACTTCCAAGAATTAACTTTTCCCTACGTTTCCGAAGGTGAGAATAAATATTTGTGACTAAAAAGTAGTTCTAGTACTAGTGAGTTCCTTTAAATTTCTTCATAAACTAATTTTGGACATACAATCACACTAAAATTGTAAGTAGACCTTTTGATCTAAGAGAGATAACGTAAGTCCTTTTACTTACTAGCCGTAAAACAGAGATAAGGGGTTCTGATTTAACACTTACTTTTCTCTGATTCCACTCTATCGGTTCTTAATGTTTTAACATGATTTCTATGGTATTGTGATCAACAGAAGGGGAGGTTGAAAGCGCTATGAAAGATGCGGCTATTAAAGATGCTGCTAAAGCAGGAGACACCAGTGCCCTCTATTCTTTAATTCAAGAAGATCCTTATATCCTTGAACGCTTTGAAGTCATACCGAGTGTGGAGACTCCTTTGCATATAGCAGCGCGTCTCGGACATTTCAACTTTGCCATGGAAATCATGAGATGGAAACCATCATTTGCTAAGAAGCCAAACCAGCAAGGGTTATGTCCCATTCACCTTGCTATAATAGGCGGGCATATCCAAACATTGAAACATCTTCTGAGCTTCGATACCGGCCTTGTCCGGTTGCAGGGAAGAGAGGGTAAAACTAGCTTGCATTATGCAGCTGAAAAAGGAGACATCCTTCTTTTGGAGACTCTATTGTCAGCTTGTCCGCTATCGATATTAGATGTGACCGATCAAGGCGATACTGCTCTTCATGTCGCTGTAAAAAATTCCCAATTTGGTGCTTGCTACTTCCTAGTAAGAGTACTTCGGAGCACCATTCATGAAGGTTCTAAGAAGCAGGAGAAAAAAATTCTGAACTCTCAGGACGAGAAAGGCAACACAGTACTCCACATTGCAGTACAGAAGACTAATCCCCAGGCATGCTTGCCTCACTCAGCTTGATTTTTTTTTTCTTTCTGTTTTCATTATTAATTTTTTGCGTGAAATTCCTAAGCTTTATTATATTTATTTCGAATCGTGACTCTTTAATATTCGTTAACTGCTATAAGAACTTCAGAACCCAAAAATTGATTAATTAATTGAAAATGTAGATTTACCGAACCTTAAAAAATTGAAATGAGATATGTAGTGAGTTTGAAAAAGAAAAGTAAAGTAATAAGTTAAGGGAATTTATTGATTCCTTTGCCTACGTTTACCTACCTAGCTATTATCAGTGATATCAATGCAATTACTAATTTGACCTTGACGTTCATCTCGTTTAAGATGGAATCAATATGAGATGTCAGGTAAGGATTGACATTCCTTTTTTTATTCTCTAAATGAATGTGTGGGGTCCACTAAACTCCTGTTCCTGTTATTGTGTAATTAGTAAAAACAAGATTAAATAAAAAACGGAAGCACTCTTCCCTTTCTCTTTCTCATTCATGTGAAGTTAACACACTCAAAGATAATACTCGCTGATGATCGATGCCACGAGATACAAAAATAAGGTTTCCGAAGGAATCCACATTCTATTTATAGGTCCCCTCATTAGTTCTGTATATTGATTTTAATTAGGGCAACATTTAACCAATCCCCAGGTCGTTCAACTGCTATTGGACAGTGGAGTCGAAGTAAATGTAAAAAACGGAGAGGATTCGACTGCTTTGGATGTCTTAGGGGTCAATCAAGCGCAAGACAATACCGAAATTGAGAAAATGCTACGAAAAGCTGGAGCGTCCAGGGGTTCGCCAGTTAGCAGTGTGGCGACTACTGTAGAAGATAATTGGACATCAAAAATCCCAACGACGGTACGTCTAGTAACATCTATAATGCGGTACAAGAGGGACATGTCCGCCGAATCACGAAATTTGCTATTGGTAGTTGTCGTGCTGATTGCAACAATCACTTACCAGAGTGCAGTGGATCCTCCTAAAAGTGATAACGATAAGAAGATTTCTTGTATCATGAACAGCCCAAATAATTCTTCAAATATTTCCTCTTTCATTGGCCATGATTCAGGTGAAGTCATCATTTTCTGGACAACCAACATTTTAGCCGTTCTTAGTTCATTACTAATCATTTTCTTACTACTCCCAAGTAAGTACATTATGTCGGTTCTCTACGTACCACTTTATTGCTTTGTGCTGTGCTACATGGTGACGACTAAAATCACCGGTTCCTGGTTGTGGTTTACGATCACAGATTTCTTGCTCTTCATATTGTCATTGACCCTCATTTATGTGAACCAAATAAGTCAAGCAGTTAAACAAAGGAGACTTATATAAACTAAGTTCTAGCAGCAAGAGAAGGGAATGAGCCAGGTGAAATGCCTTTTTTTTTTTTTTTTTTTTTTTTTTTAAAGGAAATGTAGCAGAATTTAAGCACAGTAATTTTCCCGGGTGATTTACATGGTCATGGACAGCTTATGGCTGGATGTTCGTATGTTTGAAAAGTGGTTTCTTTCTTTTGGTTGCTTGACACTAGTGTAATAATTACAAGTGTGATTAGTCCGATTGAAATAATGCTTTTTGCTTGTACGTCTCTGTGTCTCTCAGTGCTCAAATTTCTGTTATTAATTAGTCACTTTCTTTTTCTAGATGAAATATGTTTTTGTATTGGCTTTTAACATTTGAGTGAAAAGTATACTCCATGTTCCTTTCCAATTATTATTGTTGTTAACTGTTGTTGTTGTTGTTGTAAAAGAAGAGATATTGTTGTTAGTAGTCTAGTGATAATTTCACAGATGACTTTATTATAATATCTGATTTTTCAGTGTTCATATTTTCCTTTTTAGGAATTATTTTCACATTATGAAAGTATTCGTGAAAAAGCTCGATTTAGAGTTTTTGTAAGATTTTATGAGTTCTTATGGGTCAATAAGACTCAAAATTGATTGTTAAGCTCAAAAACGGACATTTTGAGTCGAAAAAGCCGAAAAAGTAGATGACTTTACAAAAGTCAACTTTGACCGAAAAAGTCAAAGTTTGACTAAGAAAAGTCAAAGGTTGACTTTGCGATATGTTGAAAAGCAGTATGGAAAGTATACTGCGAAAAATAATTTTTTGTGAGCTAGATAGCAAGAATAGACCTTAAAATCACTCTAGAAAATCAAGCACACCAAGTTAATATTAAGGGCAAAAAGGGCTCGAAAAATAAAAAAAAAAATTATACGGTTCAATTTTACACAGATAAATTTTTGTACTATGGTACAGTATAAAAATACTGTGTATTAGTGAAACACAGTATTAGAAATATCTGTGTGGCACAAAAATGGACAATTTTGGAGAAAACTAGCCAAACAAGGACCAAGGGTGGATGATGTCATCTAGCTTTTTATTAATGACATCATTAATCACTTAATTGAGCTTGGAAAACATTTTTAGAAGACCCTAGAAGCCCATTGCCGGCCCCCTCACCCCTCCCTTGATGAAAATATTGAAAATTTTGGGGTAATATCACAAATTCTCAAAGTTCCCTAACCTCTATAAATATGAGTGCTTCCTATTCATTTTATTCAAAAAATTTGGGGAAACTCTTGCCAAAATCCTTCTTGAAATTTCGAAAATTGGGAGGAGAGAAAGAGAAGAGAGAAACCAAAATTTTTTTTTTTAGGGCTTTTGCTTGGGAGGAGTTCGGTTTTACACAAGGGAAAGCCAAGGAAAGTTTGAAAAATTTTTGGGTCACTTTTGGGTGTGTGGCCGAGTGTGAGAGGAAGGAGAAAGGGAGAGAAAAAGTTGAAAAATTTTGGGGGAAAAACCTTGTGGTGGAGTTCGGCTTTAGGGTGGAACAACCAAAGGACCAACCAAAATTTTTGGGTCCCAAACCAAGGTGCAGCCGTGGGCAAGGAGAAAGCTAGGGGGAGGAAGAAATTTGTGTGACCAAAACCTAACTTTGGTCTAAGGTAAATCCTTGAACCCTAACCCCTCAATTTGAGTCCAATTTTGAAGTTTATTTGTGCTTCAATTCGGTTTGTAAGGACATAAGTCCACTTTTAATTTCTTGCCCTAGTTAGGTTATTATGTGCTTGATTAGGTGTCTAAGGGTGTATGGCTTAAATTCCTACTTGATTTGTGCTTGTTGGTTGATGAATTGCATGCTAGATATGTATGTTGTGTGTCCCCTGATTTTGGTCCAAAAATCTGCCCTAGGCAGTGCTTAATGGCTGCTAGTTTAGGGGTGTGTGGATGATGCTTGTTTGATTGGAATGCAAAAAGCTAGAACCATGCAAACCTAGTATTTAAGCCTCTCGGGTTTGGTTTGCATGGATCTGTTCTAGCTGCTCATAGGTTTATGTGGGACATTAGAAATGCTGTGTATTTGTTACGTAGGCTCCCGAAGTGGTTGGTCGAGTTAAATTTCACGAAATAGGACGTAAACCGGACTTAACAACCGAAACTGCCAATTCGGATTTGAAACTGGCCAGTTTCAGGAAAGTGAAAATTTAAGGCCTTTAGAGGCCGAATTGGGTAAAATATAAAACATGAAAGTTGTTCCGAACGGTTTTTCCTACGGGGCAGCGTGGACAGAATCCCAAAATGAGGCTCCAATAGCCTTCGTTTTTACGAAAATCCGTGGCTGGTCTGTCCAGACCCAGTTTACAGGATCATCCAGTTTCAAACAAAAACTGACGCAAATACAAGTAGAATTAGATTTTTTGCAAAACACGAAAGTTTTATCATTTTTCGAGAGCTACAACTTTCATGAAGACAAGTTTTTCAAATTCCAAATGGATTTTTAAACTGATATTGTTTTATGAAGGGTGCACAGGGAGCCGAAAAATTCCTGTACATGAGTTTTTATAAATGTTTTCGAAAAACTGTAAATTGTTTTAAAACTGTTGTTTTTAATTATAAAAACTATTCCAAAGGCAGTTGTTAACCTTAAACGACTTTTCTAAACATCCGTTTCAAAGATAGGAAATTTTTTAAGATCAAAAGATTTTAAAGCCAAATTACGCAAAATTTCCAAAAAGTAAGGAAATAGAATTTTTAATTAGTAATCAAGCCGATTACGGACCATAACCGGGAATAGTACCCGAGTTACTGGGCTTAGCCCCAAAGCCCAAGATTGACCCCAAAGGGTTGACCATTAGTTGACCAAACATTGACTTTGGTTGACCCAACATTCAACTAAGTGAAACCTTAAGGGTTATCCAATGTAACCCTAAGGATCTCCAAGAACATAGAAATGGGCCAAGAGAAGAGGGTTAATGAAATTAACCCGACGAAATTATGATATCAGAGTAAAGTCCAAAACTCTTAAGAAATCCAAGCAGTATGTCAAGGGCCTAGTTCAAGAGGTTATCCAACGTAGCCTCTTGAGGAATAATCAAAGTTCGATTATTCTTAAGCAGTAGGAAAACAAATTGTGACCAAGTAAGATATCAGGTATTGGGGACATACAACTAGGATTTTATAGGCATGTTGGTTAGGACACCAACATTGCGCAATGGGAATTAGACTCTTACCTATGTCCTTACTCAAGCAGGAGAATGCCTGCAGCTGTACTCAGTGGAAGGACAGCATCAAGTTGGACATAGCAAGAGAGGTAAGTACAACTCCGCCTACAGCATAGGCTCTAATTGGTACTTGCCTAAGTATGATAGATGTATGCTAGGGGTGTATGCAAATTATGTACTTCGTGATGCAATGTAATAGGCTGTGTGCTATGTTATGTGCTAATTTTCATGAATATGCTAAATGTTGAAAGATGATATTGATATGATGCGCAAAGATTAGAAAGCATGCTAAGCATGATAATGATGCTAGTATGAATTAGGATTATATGACATCACGATGCATGTCCACTAATTCCTATAAGACTAATAAGCTCAAGAATGAGATAACGAAAAGAAAGAAAGAAGGCAAGCAAGCTTGCCAGTGTCGTACCACCCATCCGAGGTTGGGTTGGACTATGGATTGAGTTGGATTTGGACTGGCCGCCCTAACCAATTCATAGTTGCGCGCCGGGTACGAACACTAAAGTAAGGGCCTAAAAGAAAGATAAGAAAGATAAGTAAGATAAGTATGAAAGTGAAATACGAGCATAACTGGACCATGCATATGTTAGGCAATGTTAGGTTATGCTATGATGTATGATGCTATGAGATAAAATGTGATGCTATGTTATGTGAAGTAGATTGTATACGATGAGGTAATGTGTATGTCGCGGATTAGGTAGTTGTACTTGCTGAGCGAAAGCTCACTGTCTTACGTCTATGCTGTGGGTAAACAACTTGTCAGCAATGCATGATACAAGGTAGCTGAGCGTGGCGGGGCGTACTGTGAAATCGTGGGAAGACAAGCCACTACGCGTTTTGATTTTTAAGTACTTATATTATGTGAATACTTTATTCAAGACATATTTTATAAGCTGAATTGTTTATAATTATTGTATAAAAAAAAAATTTCTGCTGTGTTTTGCTATGTAAGTACGTATGGATGTAAGGTAACGGCTTGTGCTAGGCGGGTCGTTACATTTATGATAAGATGTAGAGTTTGAATTCTTCTATCTTTAAATTCAAAAAAAAAAAAAAAAAAAAGAAAGAAAAAGAGAAAGATAGTTATTATAATTAATTAATTAAAGTTGACTTGCACATCCCAGTAAGTTGACATCTATATATAAAAACATCTCCAATGCAAAGCTAAAAGTTTGTGTCAATGGTAAACTTTGGCATTTGTGTGAAAAAAGTGCTCTCCAACGGAGTGCGATATTTGATGTTAAATTGACCAAATGCTAAAATTTGTGACAAATTTACCACAAGGTATAGCTAATGTCAAATTTAACATTCGATTCCTATTGGTTGTTGGCTTGACTTTTGTCATGTAATTATTGCAATAATTTCATTTTTAAATTATTGAAATGCTAAATGCTCACTTTTATAAGTTCCAAGGCATAATGATAATGACAAAAATTAGGGTCTAGATGTGAAGGCTTGTTTCTTGTCTAAGATTAGTCTGTAGGGTCTTCAGCGAACATTCTATCAGTTTCTAAAAAATCCCTTTAATAATATCCATAAGAAATATGGTTACACTGGTCGCTCATTATCCAAACTTAAATTTTATTTAGAGAAAAAAAAAAAGAAAAAAAGAAGGTGAACTAGTATGTGATCCACTGTGACGACGATGTTAATTTCTTTGGTACTTTGTTGACAATTCAATTGACAAAAGTATGCATGGCAGTACGCTGGTTGTAATTACTTAGTAATTTCATGGAATTATCTTTGTTTACATTATTATTGTGAACAGGCTCAATGATGACAACGTGCACAATAAATGCATACATATATGTGCTCAATAAACTTGATAGGTGAATGTGGTCCTGAAATTGACATGGCGGATTGAAATCACCACACTATTTTGCAAGTTGCAGCTTCCACGAATTGGGCTCCAACAAATTTTAAGACGTAAATGTTTTGAAGAGAAAATTTTGGATATGTTTCTATTACAAGAAAATGGGAATTTTTATCACTGCGAGAAAGTTTTTTATTTTATTTTTTTCAAGTAAATGATGAGAAAGAATAATTAACATCAAAAGATGATCTGACAATTAAATATTTAAGAAGAAGTTTCATATTTTATTTTATTTCATTTTTTTAAGTAAATGATGAGAAAGAATAATTAACATCAAAAGAGGAATATCTCAACTAGATTGACTCTTCAACTAAATCTCTTACTCGAATTTATTGAAATATATAAGAAAAATAAAATTAAAAAAATGTTTGAAAAACTACCCAAACAAGGCTAAAAATCCGCAAAGAGAAACAACAAAGGTAATTCTGAATAAGCGCCTAACATAATTCCATCGAGTGATCAACTTTCTCAAGTCGAGATTGAGAAAGGCCTTGTAACCATCTTCCAAGAAAACCTAGTGGCAAAAATCTGAAAGAGAGAAAAAGAATACATGATAACAACCCGCATAAAGCATACATGATAACAACCCGCATAAAGCATCCATCACGCGGAAGAATACCCAACTGTGCTTAGTAGCGAAGTATTAGGTATGTCTGGCACATAAATTTGAGAAGGAAAATTAAACAAAAAGATTTTAATTCAAACTGATAATTTTTTTTTGGTTTTTTCTTTATGATTTTTTTTAATTTTTGTTAAATTAATTATTGTTAGATTATTAAAATACTCTCATAAATTAACAGATTTGGACGGAAAGGACCATAATGGTCAAAAATTAAGAGTTTAGGATTATCTTGGCAAATAAATAAATTAATTAATAATAGAAATCAAACCATTACCTTTGAAAAGTTTAAGAACTATTTAGGTCAATTATTTATATCAATTATTTATATGTATGCATTTATTGCGCACGTAGTTATCTGAGACTGTTCACAATAGTAATGTAAACAAAGATAGTTCCATGAAATTGTTAAGTAATTACAACCAGCGTACTGCTATGCATACTTTTGTCAATTGAATTGTCAACAAAATGCCTGAGAAAATTAACATCGTCGTCACAGTGGATCACATACTAGTCCACCTTTTCTTTTTGTTTTTAAATGAAATTTAAGTTTGGATAATGAGCAACCGGTGTGTGTATATTTATTATTTTTTATGGACATTATTAAAGAGGTTCTTTAGACACTGATAGAATGTTCGCTGAAGACCTGCACATTAATCTTAGATAAGAAACAAGACTTTAGTTCTAGACCCCTCAAAGAGGTTAACTAATACTCAAACCTTTAACCACATGCCCAATACAGTGATCCTTTAGTGCACCCTAGACCACCACTAAGTGGTTACTAGTCTAGTCTTCTTTATAGGTATTAACTTCTATGCCTTATTTAGCTATAAAATTCTCTTTTTAATTATATATATATATATATATATATCTAAGTTGCTTATTTACCCCGTAAACAAACCTGACATAGAGTCAACCCATGGGAAGTAAGGGCATACTTGCGGGTTTTGGAAAGAGATATAAACACAAAAGGTTTGAAAGGTGCGATTCATGTGATTTCTTTTCTGATCCTTCATCATAATAAAATTTTGAAGCTACTGAAAAAGGACATAATGAATATGAATACAATTTGTGCTTTTATATGTTTTTTCCCCCTTCAATTTTAGTATTTTTTTGGCAATTCATATATTAGGGCGTCTAATTCTTAATAATAACGCTCATACGTGAATTTCCCCAAGTTTTTCCAAATCCTAGTCAAGAATATCATAAAATTTGATAGATGAGAAACTTCTTGCACATTGTACATTGCTACAAAGTGAATTGACAACAATTAGAATTGCGCAAACTTGATAAGTGAATGTGGTCCTGAAATTGACATGGTGGATTGAAGTTACCACATTATTTGCAAGTTGCAGCTTCCACGAATCGAGCTCCACTAAATTTTAAAAGGTAAATCTTTTTGAAGGAAAATTTTGGATATGCTTCTATTACATGAAAATGGGGAAAAAAAAAAAAAGATTAACAAGAGATACATGTGAGTAGGAATTTTTATCATTGAGATAATTAAATATTTAAGAAGAAGTTTTATATTATATTTTATTTTTTTAATAAGTAAATGATGAGAAAGAATAATTAACATCAAAAGAGGAATATCTCAACTAGATTGGCACTTAAACTAAATCTCTTGCTCAAATTTATTGAAATATATAGGAAAAAGAAATTAAAAGAATGTTTGAAAAACCACCCAAATTAACAAGGCTAAAAATCGTCAAAGAGAAACTCCAAAGATAATTCTGAATAAAGGCCTAACATAATTCCATCGAGTGATCTACTTTCTCAAGTCAAGATTGAGAAAGGCCTTGTAACCATCTTCCAAGAAAACCTAGTGGCAAAAATCTGAAAGAGACAAAAAGAATATAGGATAACAACCTGCATAAAGCATCCATCATGTGGAAGAATACCCAACTGTGCTTGAGTAGCAAAGTAATAGGTTTGTCTGGCACATAAATTTTAAAAGGAAAATTAAACGAAAAGATTTTAATTCAAACTGATAATTTTTTTAGATTGATGTTTGAGAGATAGAAAAATTAATATTGTACAGATTTGAAAAAAAAAAAGAGGTGAAAAAAATTAAAATTGAATAAAAATCATTTTAAAATTTTCTTGCCACTACCTATGTGTCAAACACAATTCTTTTACCATTTCTTCATTAGTAACCACGTTATTTAATTTCGAAAATTGGAATACATAATAAAACAAATGATTTTTGAGCTGATCATTTTCTAGTCCTCATAAATTATTTAATTTTTCTCAAATGAAAAAGGTTTTGTTATTCTTAGACACTACACGTGTATAGTAGAATATTTTGGACGACTCCTAGTCACATAACTGTCAGGGAAATAAGATTTTTTTTCTCATTAGAAAAGACTTTTGAGCCTTCGTATTAAGGACTGCTCATCTATTGGCCATATATTGGCCATTATAAATTGACTCTCGTGAGTGCATTTCTTTCCCTCAAAAAAGGCAAGACTAAGTTGGTTTGATTAGTTTAGTAGCGATACATTAGTTAATCAAGACTGACCTAATAATTAATTAGTGAACTTAATTGGTAACAAATTAAGATCACTAGATATGGAAAGTTTTCATTAATTAAATTAATCAAAGAAGAATTTAAAAGAATTAAGTCAACTCGCATTACTTTGATTTAAGTTAAAAAAAAAAAAAAAGATTAATTGCATGTTCAGAAAGTACTTCTGGCTCAAGAGTCCGCTGGCTTGGATCGAAGTTGGTTTTGCAGGAAGCTAATTTCATAAAAGAATCCTTTTAACTTTGGAAAAGAAAATAGAAGGAGTCAGTACGTATTAGTGGAACCCTCTGTCTTGCACATATATAAAATTTTTTGGTCAGAATTATCAAATTAATCTTGCGTAATTTTGCTTTAATCAGAAATTTGAACAATTTGCATTTTTAAAGATTTGTTAATTGTTGTTCAAACAAATATATTATCAGTGAATTCCAGTATCGCCCCTCGAAAAGCACATATATAGATTATTGTCCCAATTATAGAAGCCTCAGTTTTTATTTTTTATTTTTTTTAAATCTCCAATTATAAAAATATGGAGGGTTAAAAACTGAAACAAGCTGAAGATTACTAATTAAGGATATTGAGATTATTATTGACAAACAAAGAGGAAGATTTGCATTAAGGGGGCAGAAACTGGACGACCAACTTCATGTGGACTCGGATTAGGTGCTATATAAGATGCTATTTTTTTTTTTTCTCTCGTGGGACGTTGATATTGTAATATAATTAATTAAGATATTTCTAATCTCATTTTTTAAGTACTAATTTACATAACAATGAATTATTATATTTTTTTTTGGTAGCTACAATTAATTGATGTACAATCTTTGTGTACTCAAAAATTAGGATTAAAATTTGTGCTTTATACGCATTTTTCTAACACTATATATAATTATATATGGTATTTGGATCAGCATTACTGAGTTGGAATGATCAAGAGTTTCCAACCGATGACGACACCTACGTAAAATAAACAAATGACATATTTCAGCCCATCTTTGGGCAAGACGGTTTTGGTTTGAGAGGTGACTTAGCCAATTATTTTATCATTAAATAAGCAATTAGTAGATTACCAGGTGCAGCTCCACATGGTGGAAAAGTAAGCTTTTAGGATGACATCAAACTGAATTTTTTTTATTCTTATATTTTAGATAAGGACGAGATGGAACAATTGTCATCAAGAGAGCCTAATATATCCCATGTAGATCGACTTCCTCGAACATTCTCATCCTACACTACCGTCATGGTTACTATGCCTACCCTCCTCATGGGGTCAGAACAAATAGAAAACGATGCCATAAGAAACCGTCAAAACGAACCATTTTGTAAAATTCACCTCATTAAAAAACCTTTTTTTGATCACACTTCCAGTTAAATATAGGCTTTGATACCATTTTAGTGACCCATACCTCGGTATGATATTATCTACTTTGAATCTTGTGCTCTAATAGTTTTACTTTTAGGCTATACTCCCGAAAGGCTTCATATCATTAGGAGGTTGTTTCTTTTCTTTTAATCCATCATATTTATTAGTTTTCAAAAGATGTGAAATTACACAACTTATCATTTTCTTTATATGGATTGATAACTGTACCTTTGAAAACTGTTCCGTAAAATTGGCCTTGTCAAAAACCTTTCTTTGAAAACTATTCCCCAAAGGAAAAGTCTTCAAACTAAGCTTTTCAATTTTCTAGTCTCACTCGTTTTCTATTCTTTTAAAGATTAATAGACGAAAGCAAAACCGTTTCTACATGGAAATTTCCTTCTTGACCAAAGGGAATGAAGACTAAACGATGATATATGATGCTCCTTTTCAGCACGCACATATGTATATGTATTAAACATGCAAGTACCACCAAAGATTTTCGTCTACTGAATTGGTGGTGTTTTGTCCACAAAGTTTAATTTTGTTTTCTTTTTAGCTGAAGTGCTTAATAATTCGCTTTCAAGCTATATGGAAGAGAGGTCGGATGCCGCTGCCCGCTCAGGGGATATTGCAGCCTTGTATTCATTGATAAAGGAGGATGCATTTGTTTTGGAGCGCATCGACGAGGTACCTTTTATCGATACTCCGTTGCATACAGCTGCATCTGCAGGACAAGTCCACTTCGCCATGGAGATCCTGAGGCTAAAACCGTCTTTTGCTAGAAAGTTGAATCAAAACGGGTATAGCCCTGTTCATCTGGCTTTGCAAAATAAGCAAACAAAATTGATAAGTCGTCTTCTGGATGTCGAGGGAGACCTTGTTCGTGTCCAAGGAAGAGAGGGTAAAACTCCTTTGCATTTTGCCGTTGAGTGCGGTATGGTTGATGTTCTAGCTGAGTTCCTTTCGGTTTGCCCCAAATCGATTCAAGATTTGACGATTCGAAACGAAACCGCTCTGCATGTTGCTGTTAAAAGTGATAAGTTGGAAGCGCTCAAAGTGCTCTTGGAGTGTCTTGAGCATGTTGGCAAAGATGGGGTCCTTGAGTGCCGCGACGATGAAGGAAACTCCATCTTGCATGTTGCAGCTTCCAGGAATCAAATTGTGGTAAGACGTTATTATTAGTAAACATTTTATAGTTATTTCTTTTTTTCGTTTATGAAAATTAGGGAGAAGAGTACTTAACGTGCCTGCTAAAGAAATAGCTACAGTAGTTATTAACTGTGAGTTGTAACGTTGTTATTACGGGTTACATGGAGTATCTGATTGCAACACTTCTGAGAAAAGGTCGTGAATTCGTTAATAGCTCGCGGGGCAGATGTAAATGCCGCGAATATGGCGGGCATGACAGCCTTGAACATCTCACAACAACCAAACGGATTGGGAAATCCAGAAATCAGAGATAGCCTTATTGCTGCTGGTGCCTCAGAAGCTGCTCCACTTCCCAGAAATATTAACTCTTCCGTACGTTACCTCAGGTAACAGTAGTGACTAAACTGTTTAATCTATCTTAATCTTAATTTTAATCTTAATCTTAACATATATAAAAGAGTCAATATGCTATTCTTCTTATTTCGCCACGTGTCA
Source organism: Ficus microcarpa (assembly GCA_025413485.1). Lineage (NCBI taxonomy): Eukaryota > Viridiplantae > Streptophyta > Magnoliopsida > Rosales > Moraceae > Ficus > Ficus microcarpa. The sequence goes on from CM046386.1 coordinate 306,080, forward strand.
ACCTATTTTTTATTTTTATTTTTTTGACCCTTTTTCATTTTCCCCCCCTTCTTTTATCTTTCTCCTGAACTCATGGCTTTTGTGGCCCTATTAAAAAAACTAAGAAGTAATATTTCTTTTTACTTTTTTTTTTAAATAAAAAATGATTGTTAATGTTTTAGTACTGTCAACTTCCATAATTAGAGTGAAAAAATGATCACATTTTCTCATTAAAAAAAATGTAAATATATAAATGTGTCAGTTTGTTTCAATTTGTTTTTAATGAAATTTTTAAAAATAAACTCAGGAAAACTTAAATCGAATGATGAATTTAAAAAAAAAATTTAAATTATGAATAAATTTTTTAATTAGTAAAAGAATTTTATGGATACGGTGATTCCAATACCACAATACGTTGGTGCAAAGCATCTTCTCACACTAGTAATAATAATAATAATAGTGACCTATGGTTTAAATTATGAGCCAAAGAAAGCTTATATTCACATGAGAGACGGAAAGAGAGAAAAGTAGATAGAATAATCTTTAGTGAAAGCTTATATTCGAGCAAGCTAGTAAAATAATAAAAAGTAAATAATAGATGTAGTTTCGCAAAATGTTCTTGGAAAAGTAATTTTAAAATTCTTTATTAATACAAAATATGAAATATTAAAAGAGTGAAACTTGCAAGTTAAAACCCAATTAAGTCAGCATAGTCCGAGTTCCATTAGAAGAGAACTCACATGTTTATGCCAAAAATTAAAAAAAAAAAAAATCAAAACACATGTTAAGCATAATTAATTAAAATAAGGATTGCTCACTTCTATGCGGCTATGCCCATAACTTAGGGGCCATAAGTTTTACAGTCATTTTCAGCACTTTATTCCTAAACTTCTTAAAACTTCCATTCTATCTCTTGTACTTCAAAGAGCCCCCCATTAACTTATATACATACATATATATATATATATATAGGTGAAGATAAAAAGAACAAAACACAAATAAGGAAATAAGCCCATAAAATCTGAAAAATAAATAAAACTACTAGGTATGTGTGGCAACATGGTGCACCAAAGGGGTCGTAAGAAGTTCATGGATGGAGAAAGGTTGTCTAGTTGCCTACTTTTCTCTTTAATATATATCATGTAAATAAAATGTTAATTAAATAGATTAAATTTATATCTTCGGGGGGGAACGCAAAAGCAACAAAAAAAAAAAAAAATTCTTTTCTACAAATTTTATTTTCTTCGCTTTGGTTTTTTTTTTTTTTTTTTTTTTCCCTCCTTGTTTTCAACTTTTTGTTTTTGTGGATCCCAATGTTTAGATGATCGCATGAATTTTATGAACAGAATGGGTGAAAGGTTGAAAGGTGCAGCAAAAGCAGGAGACACCAGTGCCCTCTATTCTTTAATTCAAGAAGATCCTTGTATCCTCGACCAATTTGATGATGCAACTTATGCGGAGACTCCATTGCATATAGCTGCGCGTCTCGGACATTTCGGCTTTGCCATGGAAATCATGAGATGGAAACCATCATTTGCTAAGAAGCCGAACCAAGACGGGTTATGTCCCATTCACCTTGCTACGATAAACGGACATGTCCAAACATTGAAACAACTCCTGATCCTTGATAAAAGCCTTGTCCGATTGCAAGGAAGGGAAGGTAATACCAGTTTGCATTATGCAGCTGAAAAAGGAGACACCCTTCTTTTGGGCATACTATTGTCCAGCTGTCCACTATCCATTGAAGACGTGACTGTGACGCCCCCTTACTACGTAGGGCCGTCACTCCTTACCTTACAATATTTACTTACTTACTTTACTTGAAAATTTGGGTATATATTTTTTTTTTTCGAAACTTACTTGAAAAACATTTGTCTTTAGTAAGACATCATTACTACTTAAGTAAACGTTTACTTAAGGTATTTAGTTCCAAAATACCATAAAGCATAATTTGTCTTTATCATACATGCTTCTATACAAAAACTTCTTTACATCAAAAGATTTGCGGAAACAATGCGTAGTGGTATCCATACCGCCTTCGTCTGCCGCCACACCGCTCTAACAATGCCCAGCATTAAGCTGCGGGTTTCTTACCTACAGTATGAAATATAACTGAATGAGCTTTCGCCCAGTAAGCACAAACATAATCTCACAAAATATTTAAACATCATGAAAAACATTCATCATCATATGCATATGCATGAACCATTTATGTTCCATTTATGCATTTCTTTTAACTTTCTTACCTTTTCTTATGGGCCCCTTAGTGTACGTACCCTTTAAATTATAGCGCGCCTCTAGATACAGTTAGATGGGATTGCAAATCCCTAACTGCTCTAGGAACATAAGTGATTACACCCTCTTACATAAACGAGAGGGCGAATCCATAATTTTATCATAAAAATCCTCCACCTTGGTGGAGGTTGGTACGACACTTTACTTATGACTTCTTACCATGTTATTTATCTTTAGTGAACATACCTTATGATGTCACTATATGATAACATACTTTTCATTTCATTAATAACATGGCATGGCATTCTTTTCGTTCATAGCATTTGCAAACATGACATTTTTATAAACATGACATTTTGCAAATATAGCACTATTATCATCTTTTGCAAAAATAGCATTTTTTTTTATCAACATAGCATTTTACGAAAATAGCACCTTTTATAAATATGGCATTTCGCAAAAATAGTACTTTTCATCAACATAGCATTTTACGAAAATAGCACCTTTTATAAATATGGTCTTTCGCAAAAATAACACTTTTCATAAAACATGGCATTTCACAGATATAGCACACGACATATTGCAGTACATTTGAAATCTACATACTTGAACGTAATTTACTAGTTTTCATACTGCAGGTGAGGTTTGTACTTACCTCTAGTGCCGTGTTCCTTAGAATCGCGTTCCGTAACTCGTCGGCAACGGCAATTTACTTTCCTGATATACCAAAATATAGGATCAGGATCCTTTCGTAAGGTGTTGGTGACCTACCAACACTCATATTTACTTTTGGTTGTATGTCCCCTATACATGTTATCCATCTAGGCCATATTTATCCCTATTCTTTATTGAACTTGGATAATCCTTATGAGGTTACATTGGGTAACCCCCTTTTTTTTTTTTTTGTTAGGGTCTTGTTCTCTTATTGGGCTTTGCTCATATATCCTTGTTATTGGGTTATATCCTTTAACCCATTTAATCTTAGTCCAATATTCATGTGGGTATCCCTTAGGGTTATGTTGGGTAACCCTTAAGGTTAACCTTAATTAACCTTGGGTCAACCTCTTGTCAACCCTTGGTTATCCTTGGGTATGTAACTCGGATCTAATATCCGGTTACCGTTCGTAATCGGCTTGTTCACCAATTTTACCATAAAATTCCTCTTCATTATTTTTGGAAAATCTTGTGCAATTTACTTCCCAAAAATCCTTCATTCTTCTTATAAAAATTCTAACTCCTTTTAGTTAGAAAATTCATTAGCTTAATTTTATTATTTCCTTCAACTTGCAAATGTTTGGTTGAAACCCCCTTTTTTTTTTTTTTCTTTTCTTTATGGAAAATGTGAATTTCAAACCCGAGCCCTTTAAAATTTATGGTTTTCGAAACAAATCTTTTATAAAATCATTTGGGGTCGGAAACCACCTTTGGAATGGTTTCCGATGCTAAAAAGACCATTTTGGAACACTTCATGATTTTTCTAGAAAAGATTTTCGTGAGATTCATTTGCTAGTTTTCGGACTCTCTGCGCGTCTCTCACAAAACGCGCCCAGTTTAAAAATCGGCTCGGAATCCGAAAAAATTTTCTTCACGAAAGTTGTAGCTAACGAAAAATGCTAGAACTTTCATGTTTTGCACAAAATCTAGTTCGGCCTAGATCAGTACCAGTTTTTATTTGAAAACGGGTTAGTTCTGGAAAACTGTGTGGAGAACGTCCCAGGGTTCAGCCACGGGTTTCGAGCAAAAACGAAGGCCTTTGGAGCCTTATTTCGAGATTCTGTCCGCGTTGTCCTCTAGGAAAAGTTGTTCCGAACAACTTTCGTGTTTTAACTTTTACCTCATTCGGCCTCTAAGGGCATGATATTTCCATTTTCCCGAAACTGCTCAGGTTCGAACCCGAACTGGCAGTGTTGAGGGTTGTGTTCGGTTTACGTCTTGAGCTAGCATGCAATAAGTGGACTGCCTTGGCAGATTTTTGGCCTAGTCTTATGGGACATATAACCTATCTTCTAGCATGAAAAATCCATCATTTTCATGCACAAATTTTTAAAGCAACAAGCATAGAAAAATCAGCCAACCAACCCTAACCTATCAAGCACATACACACCATAAATAGGGCCGAAAATTAAATGGACTTATGTCCTTACAAATCTCTTGATCCAACCTTAAAAACACTTAAATAAAGCTTAGATCCAAGGGGTTTAAGAGATTTACCTCAACCCAAGTTAGGGTTTTGAAATCCCAAAATCTTCCTTGGTTCCTTGACTTGCTCTAGCCCTCGGTTTCTTCATGAAGAATGCATCCAAAATTTTATTTTTGTTAGCTCTTTGGCTGCCTCCAAAACCGACCATTTACAAGAGGAAAATCCAAGATCACAAAAAGAAAAATCAAATTTTTCCTCACCTTTTCTCCTCTTGCTTGGTTCGGCTACCTCCTTGAAGAATCACCAAAAAATTTTCTCTCAATCTCCTCCTTGCTTGGCTCACGGGTTTGACACAAAAAATGAGATCCAAGAGATCTTTTTGTTAGCTTTTTCTTGTCTCAAAACCGTGCATGAACAAGGTTGAAAACCTCCAAAAATTTTCAAGAGTTACTCACCTCTTTTTCCTCTTTCTCTCTTGCTCTTGGTCGGCTTCCTCTTGGTGGATTCACCAAAATTTTCTGCTCACTTTTCTCTCTCAAATCCGTGCACTCCAAATGGGTTCTTCAGAATTTTTCTAGCTCTCAAACTCTCCTATTCTCTTCCTCTCTCTCTCCCACGGTTTTGGCTTCAAAATTTCTGAAGAAAGAGTAGTGGTTTGGCTGCATTGAGAAGAGAAAAAGGTGGGTTTGCTTGCCTTGAATCAAGGCTTTAAGTCTTGTCTTTCTTGTCCAAGCTTTTAGCCAAAATCTAGGGGATTTTGAGGGGTGTTGAATCCGGATTTTTGGGAGAGAAAAGGGGCTGCTAGTGGGGTGGTTGGCAGCTGAAAAAGTGGGGGAGTGGAAGCCATGTGCAAGTGTCCTTGTTTGGTTGAACTTTGGTTAGACATTTAGTCACCAAAACCAAACTAGTTTCCTTTCTTTTCCTTGCTAGTTGGCCGAATTTAAAGGGGGAGTTAGGGCTGCCATTGCATTCCAATTTTTTGGTTAGGGAATGGTGATGTGGTTACAAAAATACCATCTTCCACTAACTCTTCTAAGGCCTCGTTTGGCCATTTCGGTCTTACACAGCTCCTTTCGCGTTCTACCGTTATTTTCAATATTGTGATGAGCATTCTTATTTTATATTTTGGTCTAAAATTTATTCCATGTAAATTTAGACCGAAACTCTCTTTCTCCAATTTTTCGGAGACCTTTTTGCCCTTAAAACGATTTCGGTGTGCTTGATCTATCTAGGGTGGGTTTATGACTTTTAAAACTTCGTTTTCGGAGATTCTTTCCGTATTCCTTCATCATACTTGTGTAGTCAACGTTGTGACCCGTCCCGGTCAAACTTTGACTTCTTGGTCGACCCTTTGACTTTTCGGTCAACCCTTTGACTTTTTCGGTCAAAGTTGACTTTTTGGTCAAACCTTTGACTTTCGTAAAATTTCATCCTTTTTCGTTCTTTTTCCTTTAAAAACTTCGTTCTTGGCTTGTAAAACATTAATTGAGTCTCAAAATCATAAAATGAGGACTCGAACATTGTTTGGAACAAAATCATGAATTTCTCATTATTATTCATAATTTTTCATACATCACATCATAACACATAATTTAGACTCTAATTCCTTACGAACGAGGAGATTACAAGTCTACAAAAATTTCGGGTCTTACAGTGACGGACCAAAGCGATACTGCACTTCATCTCGCTCTAAAACTTTCCCAATTTGGTGCTTTCTATTTCCTATTAAGAGTACTTCTGACAGCCTTTCATGGAGATTCTAAGAAGCAGGAGAAAAAAGTTCTGAACTCTCAGGACGAGGAAGGTAACACGGTGCTACACATTGCAGTACAGATGGATATGCCCCAGGCATGTTTTCCTCACTCAACTTGATCTCTTCCTTTTTTATTATTATTAGTATCATTTTATATTTGCTGGAAATTCCTAGTGTTTATTATTATAATTTCCTTTTCCTATAGTATTTTTGTTTATTTCTTATCAGAAATGTAAAAGACTAAGACCGAAAATTTATAATATATATATATATATAAATTTATCATGGGTATAAATGAATTTGAAATATCAAATTCTTACTTTTAACGCAGAATCAACACCAATATGGGATGTTAGATAAGGATTTGCATTTCTTTCCGTGTCGCTCTACTTGTGTTTGGGGTCCACCAAACTATGCTGTTCTTAGTTGTATAATTAGTAAACAAATGATTCAATTAAAACAGAAACACTTCTATGATGTTTGGTTTGGTTCCCAATGCTTTTGAAAATGTTTGTGCACGTTTTCTTAAGATGCTTGAACGAAAACATTTTATAAATAGTCCTCGTTTAGCAAATGCTTTGGCAAAATAAAATAAAATAAAATAAAAAGAAAAAGAAAAAGAAAAAGAAAAAATGATGAGAAATTGTTCTTCTCATTTACGTTTTCAATTTAATGACCATACAAGTTAACGTATGTTTTCAGAAACATATGTAAATATTATTAATATTTTTTTATACCCAAATTAACCTCTCTAAAAACATAACCCAATCCATTTTCAAAGACAATCTTAACATCACTACCAAGGTATTTTCATTTTTTATTTTTATACAAAAAACAAAATCATTTTCAAAACAAATAAAAACCAAACCAAGATATGGTCTCCGTTGGAATCCACATTCTATTTCTCGGTGCCCGCTTTAGTTCTATATATTCATTTAATTAGTGCAACATTTATGTAAAATCTCCTGCAGGTTGTGGAACAGCTAATGGATGGTGGGGTAGAGGGAAATGTGAAAAATGTGGAGGGTTTGACTGCTTTGGATGTCTCAAGAGCAGACCAAGTGCAAATTAGGAAAACGCTACGCAAGACTAGAAAATCAAGTGAATCATCGAACGCCGATTACAATTGGACGTCGAAAATCTCCCCGGGGGAGCATATGGTGCGATCAGTGATTCGTTACAAGAGGGGTATATCGATGAATTTGCGGAGTTTAATATTGGTAGTTAGCGTGCTGATTGCAACAATCACTTACCAGACCGCAGTGACTCCTCCTACTAAGAAAGATGATGACAAGAGCATTTCTTGTATCCTGACCGGATCAACCGATTCTTCAAGTCACAACAGTACAGCTACCAATATTATCTGTTCTATGCAAAATAGCAATACTAGTACTTCCAATCGTCCGCTCGTTGGCGGAGGTACAGATATCCTGTTCTGGACATCGAACATCATAGCTCTTTTAGGTTCATTACTTACGATATTTTTTCTTGTGCCAAGTAAGTACGCCAGCATTCTGGCCATTCCACTCCATTTCTTTGTTTATTGCTATGCGGCGACGGTTGGAATGAATGGTTCTGCACTCTGGTCTTCCATCGCGTTCCTGTTGTACCAAACATTGCACGCTATGCTCCATTATGTGGATTCTATTAGCAAAAAAATAAAACACAAGGAGGGCTCGGTTCTAGCTACTGCAAGAGAATATGAGCCAAGCAGTAATTGAGAAATGGCATTGCATTCTAAATGCAGCGGAAAAACATGATTTTTCCTGCGAGGTTTACATGATCAGGTACAGCTTATTGGTGCTCTGTAGTTTGCCAGAATGAATTGTGGCTTTTTTTTCCTCTTTTTGTTTTTTTTTTGTTTTTTGTTTTTTTTTTGTTGTAAATTATAATTTCCTGTGGGATTGAATACTGCTTTTTGTTTGTACGTCTCTGTCGCTTCTATAATACTTCTGTCGCTTTTTGTTTGTACGTCTCTGTCTCTCGCTTCCTTGTTTGTGAAAAAGAAAAGGGTTATCAGCCTCTGAATTGTCCTTAAAATTTTTTATACTGATCCCTTAATTTTAATTTTACATGTTACATTATTCCCATCTTTTCTATCATTGCACAAAGTAGTCTCTATATTGGTATTTTGTAAATACCTTGATAGAAACTCAACACATTCTAATCATGTGAACTCCAATTATGGCTAAAGTTGTAAGTGAACAAATTTGGAAGGAAAATTATACCTTCAAAATATCTCTTGTAATTTTATCTCTTTGATAAAGGTGTAGTTTGGTTCCAATATATATTTATTAAAGGCACAACTAATTCACCCATAAAAAAATGTATAATTGTAGTTTTACCATAACCAAAACTCATGTGATAAAAGCATTGTTCAATATTTGTCTAATTTTTAAACCAGGAATATAGATAAACCCAGAACATTTACCTAGAAGTCTTAAAATTTGTGATTATGTAATGTGTAAAATCAGAAATCAACGGCCAACATAAGATGATTGTATTATCCAGGGTCATTTATAAAAATGAAAACGCACTTTCTCTCTCGGACAATGCATCAAAGAATTGGCAAAGAGAGAGAATAGTTGACCATTTGTTTTCCTTTTGACGAACACTAGTACAACTTTATAATTAACCAGATAGGACACGGAGATATACAGGACAGTTCGAAAATGCTCAATTCTTAAGTGTCCTTCCAACCACTAGACATATAGCATTCAGTTATACGTACTTTTTTAACTATCTCACTTTTGATGGCCAATTTATAAATGATTCAATATTGTTAGGATTTGGGTTAGAAATTTTAAGATGAATTGAAATGTTTCAACACTTAAGTTGATTCAGAGAGAGAGAGAGAGAGAGAGAGAGAGGAAAAAAAAAAAAGGGCCAACAACAACAACAACAACAACACTTACGTTGATCTAAAAGCGCCCTCAACTGGAATTTGGAATATTACTAATGGTTCTTCAAGAAATATCACAGATGATAAAACATTACTGCGAGACTCTAAAACCTATACTGAAAAGTTAAAAATAAAAAATAAAAAATAAAAACCTGAACTGGAGACACAACGACCTCTAAAGATGGTAAGAAAGGTAAAATTGCAGGTAAAGGAATTGTTGAAAGTCATGACTTCCAACCTGGCTGGCAGTGTGATTAAAAAAATTAAATCCCTCATGAGCCCAAGGGATTTTTTAATTTCTCCACTAGATCTAGATCATCGTCAATCGAAGGCACATTGTTAATACTTTGGATAATTACCTCTTACTGTTAAAATTCAACCTCTCTTGAATTTAAAACTGAAAATCTAAGACCAATAATAGTAATAGTCAACGCCATTGTCGCTGTGCCGTCGTCAACTCCACAATCATTTTACAATCGAGCTAATAAGTGGAATCAATTTATAATCGAGCTAATAACTGCGCTAGGAGTCACTGATGAGTCGACTTATTGTATAGCTCGTTGACGATACACTATAAAAACACAAAGGAAAGAAAAAATAGAAATAGTGAGATGCGAATTTATGGATATTCACTCTCTATGAGAAAGTGGAGATGACAATATTACCCCAGGTACAGGGCCCGCTGGGATTCAATTAGTACATGATTGTTTCTAGATGAGGATGGGAATGGAGACAAAATCTTTTCCTCGAATTGGAAGTGGGACATGGATTGGGGAAGCACCACCCACTGTGTCTCCATCCCACTATATACATGTCAAGTAAATATTAATATATATTATGTATGTATCTACATATATGTATGTTAACTTTTTAATTTAATTAGATTATTTTATGTTGTTTTGTAAACTTTGTTTAAAAAGTCTAACGTGAATGTCTTTTTTGCTGCATAAAACTCCAACCTCGCCATCTATTTCCATTGTTCAACTCTTTGACAATATGAAAAAACCAAAAGCTCTGCCCTTCCCTCTCCATCTATCTAAGGGATAGAAGCGCAGAGGCCTTTGGTGTCCCCTCCGTTCAAGAATTAGGGCCTCACAATCACTAGCCTTAAGACATATAAATGGACTCTTGCTAAGACAACAAATAATTCTAGAGATAACCTCCAAGAACTTATAAAGTCAAGAGAAAAAGGCTTGAAAGCTACTACAGTGCAAAATCCAGACTTTTCGGGATTACCAAGTACTGAAAACGGAAATATTAGAGGTTGAATTGTAAAAACTTGTTTTACTGGTAGTAACTTTTATAAGAAAAGATTCTGTCGAAATTTTGTCTAGTTTTGATAAGAAATGAGTTGGGAACTCATGAATTATTTTAAGAGGGTCTAGTTTGTAAAAACTGTCGTTTTAGGGTGAAATAAGGTTTTATAAGGTCAAAATAAGAGGGTGGCAAAAAACACAAACGGTTAAGCAAGAAGAGGTATAAGGAAAACTAAATCAAAACTAACATTAAATGGACAAAAACTGTTGTTTTATTAATGTTATGGATGAAAAAACAAGGTTTTGAGCTAGACAAGTGTAGAACAAAGAGTTTTGGAAAAAAGGATAATATATGCAAGAATGTACAAGCAAAGAGTAATCATGTCAAAAATGAGTTTAAAAAACTTTGCAGCAGTTAAAAAAATGTATTGGCAGTATAGTAATCATGTCTTAAGCGAGCTTCAAGTGAACAAAAAAAGAATTGGTCAAAAAATGAATAAAAAATTAGATGCCAATAAGAGAGTAAAAATGTAAAAGTTTTCAAATCCATAATAAACCTTGTCAAAAAAGTTAAGGCTAAGGTAAATTGGAGATTTAAGTCAATGAAATGACTTCATATAAGATTTATTATGACATCATAAGTTATGGAGACTAAGTCAGAAATCAGCATTAATAATGTAATGAACTTGAGAACTACATTAAATAATTAAGATACTAACGTATCTGAGCAATTTGAGTAACTAAGACTAACTTACTTCGTTAAACTTGTAATACCCGGAATTTTCATGGACTTAAGATTTCTCTTTTTATTAGAAATTAGAAGTCCACATGATGTGTTTTTATGATATTTCATGAAAAATTATGAATTCCATGTGAAATTCGTAATTTTATTAGCCAAGGTTAGAATTTTCTCTTTAAACCGGCTACGAGACTCGGAAAAAAATGCCGAGGTTGGTAAACGGCATTTTGAGTCAAAAAGGACGAAAAAGAAAGAAAAAGAATGAAAAAGGACAAAATTTTAAGAAAGTCAAAAGTTTGACTAAAAAGTCAAAGGTTTGACCAAAAAAGTCAACTTTGACCAAAAAGTCAAAGGTTGACCAAGGACGGGTCAAAAATGTCGACCTCGAAAAATGATGAATTGCAGTATAAGAAGAGACTGCAAAAAGCTTTCTATGGTCAAGAAAGCAAAAATAAGCCGTAAAAACCACCCTAGAAATCAAGCACACCGAATCAAGAATTAAAGGGCAAAAAGGTCTCCGAAAAATTGGAGAAAGAAAGTTTTCGGTCCAATTTTTACAAGGAAGAATTTTGGATCAAAATTATGGAACACAATATTTTTATATATTTGTGTGACACAAGGAAATGAATTAATTTTAAAGAAGAAAAATAGCCAAACAAGGCATTGTGGGAGCTAGTGGAAAATGACATCAACACATTGACATCACCTTCCACCAACTCAATTTTGCACATGTGGACTCCCCCTCTTCCAACAGCCGGCAACCAAGGAAAGAAGAAAGAAAAGAAAATCACAAAGAAAAGCATGAGAAAAGATGGAAAAGAAAGACATGGCATAAAGCCATTTTTTAAGGAAAAAGTGATCAACCAATGCATGCCACTTGGCCCTCAAAATTTTCAGCCAACAGCCCATCCCCTTTGATGGTCGGCAGCAAGCAAAGGAAAGAAGGAGACAAGCTCCTTGATTTAAGGACAAGCAACCAACTACTCCACTTTCTCCACTTCAAAAGTTTCGGCCAACCTCTCCTACTCCTCCCTCCATTCGGCTAGCTCAAGGACAAGGAAAAGGAGAGCCATAAAGGCATGAGATAAAGCCTAGGATTAAGGAGAAAAAGTTGGTCAATGCAAGCCATCTACTTCCCCTTTTTCCACTTCAAAATCCGGACACAAGCAGCCCCCATTCCCCTTCATTTTCAGCTGCACTTCAAGGACAAGAAGGCATGTGAGAAAGCCTTAAAATAAGGAGAAAAGTTGGTCAATAAAGCAAGCTAATCTCCCACACTTTTTCCCCCAAAATCTGCTGCATGTCCCCCTCTCTTTTCCCTTCATTTTCGGCAACAAGCAAGCCATCCCCTCCTTCAATATTCGGCTGCAGCAAGATGGAGAAAGAGACTAGACATAAAGCCAATTTTTGAGGAGGAAAGCAAGCCAATTAACCCTCCCCTTTTCCCATGACTTTCGGCAATCCTCCAAGCAGCAAAGTGCTGCAAGTTTTCAAGAGAAAACCGAGGGAGAGAGAGAGAGAGAAAGAGGAGAAGAAAACAAGAAAAAAATTCTAAGGGTGTGCATGTGTGATGTTCGGCTTTTCTAGGAGAGAAAGGAAAGAAATTTGTGAGCCATAGAGACCCATTTTGGGGCAGCAAATCCGTGAGCTTGGGGAGTGAAAGAGAAGAGAGAAATCTGGAAAAATTTATGGGGTAAACCAAGCTTGAAGTTCGGTTCTAGCAAGAGGAACCAAGAGGAAGGATTTTGGTGCTTCTTGGAGCAAAAATCCGTGAGCATGGAGGAAGGAAAAAGGTAAGAGAAAAACTAGGATTTTTCATCTTATAAGGCTCGGTTTTGATGAGCTAGAAAGAGCTAACCAAAGTTCCTTGGATTCCTATTTTTCTTGCAAAAATCCGTGAGCCAAGAGGAGGATTTCGGATCCCATGGAGAAGCCAAATCCGTGGGTGAGCAAGCCAAGAAGAAAAAAAGGGATTTTCAAACCTTAACTTGGGTTAAGGTAACCTCTTAAACTAATCTTGGATTTAAGCTCAAGATAAGCATTTTTATGAAGGTTTAAAATGGATTTGTAAGGACATAAGTCCAAGTTATTTTTCAGCCAAGATTTTCGGTGTATGTGCTTGATAGGGATTAGGGTTTGGTTGGCTTGTTTTATGATGTTTCTTGCATGATTTTTATGCTTGAAAAATTGATAGGATGCATGCTAGATGTGTTAATTAAGTCCCCTAAATTTTGGTCACAAATCAGCCCTAAGGCAGTGGCTGATTTGCTTGAAGAAAAATGTTGCATGTGATGCTAGTTGATGAATGATGCAAGGATAGCACACCATGCAGCCAAGGACGTTTTGTGGGCTGCATGGGTGTGAAGGATGGGCAAGAATGTATGCATGGGACGTTAGACACGTTGCTTGATGTATGTTTAAGCTCCCGATGTGATCGGTCGAGTTAGAATCCGCAAACTAAGACGTAAAACCGGATTAACAACCGAAACTGCCATTTCGGAGTCGAAACTGGCCAGTTTCGGGAAAGTGAAATTATCAGGTCCTTAGAGGCCGAATGGGCTAAAAATTAAAACATGAAAGTTGTTTGGAACAACTTTTACTAGAGAGCAGCGCAGACAGAATCTTAAAATAAGGCTCCAAAGGCCTTCATTTTTATGAAAACCCGTGGCTAACTCCTGGAGCCAGTTTCACTCCGTTTTTCAGGATCACCCACATTCAAACGAAAACTGGTACTGATCTAGCCAGAACTGGTTTTGTGCAAAACATGAAAGTTTTAGCATTTTTCGATAGCTACAACTTTCGTGAAGACAAGTTTTTTGGAAAATGAACGGATTTTTAATCTGGGTTAGTTTTATGAAGAGTGCTCAGGGAATCCGCGAATTTCCAGCACTTGGTTTACAAAAACGTTTTCTAGAGAAATGCAAAGTGTCTCTAAAATGTTATTTTGACTACGAAAATCGTTCCAATGGCGATTTTCAGTCCGTAATGATTTTATGAAGTCCCGTTTTAAGAAAATGAATTTTTAGAGTTTTTGGGATTTTTCACCCAAAGCTCTCAAGTTAAAGAGAAAAATGAGATTTTCCATAAGTAAAAAGGAAAATGAGATTTTTCAAGAAGAGAGTGGGATTTTTAAGAGTTTAGAATTGAAATTCCACATTTTTCCAAGAAGTAAAGAAAGTGATGATTTTAGACAAGTGTTTTCAAGAGTAATGAAGTAAGAGCTTTTTACAAGCAAATTAATGAGATTTTTGGAAGATAACTATATAATGTTTTCCAAAAATAATGAAATGGAATTTTAAGGTAAAATGGGTAATCAAGCCGATTACGAACGGTAACCGGAATTATATCCGAGTTACTGGGCTAAGCCCATAGCCCAACGTTAGACCCAAAGGGGGTTGACCTTAGTTGACCACATGTTGACTTGGGTTAACCAAGAGTTGACTTTAGGGTTACCCAATATAACCCCAAAGGATACCAAGATTTAAAAAATGGGCTAAGACCTAGGGTTATTGAAGAGATAATGACCCAATGGATTATGAACCAAGATAAAGTAAAGCATAAGCCCAAGATGAAGGAAGTAACCAATCAGGCTTACAAGAGATATTAGAGGGGACATATAACACACACATCTAGGATTGCTCATAGATGTTGGTTAGGATACCAACATCATATGTCGCGATTTATGGTAAGATAAGTTAACCTTATCTTACACCTCCTTTGATTGAAACAGGAATATGAACCTGTTGAGATATCACGAGGAATGTACGTCAAGAGCATAGGACTTAAGGTAAGTACAAACCTCACCTGTGGTATGGAAAAATAATATGTATGTTCAAATATGCTATGTTTCAAGATATGTTGAAATGCTTTAAAGATGTCATGTTTTGAAGATGTTTTCAAGATGCCATGTGTTAAAGATGCCATGTTTTAAAGATGCCATGCTATGTTTTATGAACGAAATGTTAAGTATGCATGATATAGTGACATCATAAAGTATGCTCACTAATGATAAGAAACTTGGTAAAAATACACAAGTAAGGTGTCGTACCAACCTCCACCAAGGTGGAGGATTTTTATGTTAAAGTTATGGATTCGCTCTCTCGTTTTGTAAGAGGGTGTAATCACTTATGTTTCCTGGGTACAGTTAGGGACTTGCAATCCCATCTAACTGTATCCAGCGGCGCGCTATATGTTAAGGGTACGTACACTATGGGGCCCATAAGAAAGATAAGAATGTTAAAAGAAGTGCATAATTGGAACATAAATGGATCACGTATATGCATATGATGATGTATGTTTTTCATGATGTTTTAAATGTTTTGTGAGATCGCGTTTGTACTTGCTGAGCGTCAGCTCATCAGATATATTCCATACTGCAGGTTTGAGATAAAAAGCTTGTAGCTTTACTTGGTGGGCTTGGAGATGATGTAGTAAGTGAAGGGCGGTGTGGGATATCACTACGCAATAATTTCCGCAATATGTTTAAAGTTATGAAGTTTTCATGTATGTTAAAAGTCAAGTTATGCTATTTATGTATGAAATGTTCAATGTACGATGCACAATTTTAGTGCATGGGTTTCAAGTCAAGATTTTAAAATGAAATCCAAGTTATGAAGTTCAAGGAAAGTTTTAAAACGATGTTCAAAAGAAGTTTAAAAAAAAAAAAAAAAGCTTAAAAAAAAATAAGTCGAAAAAAAAAAAATTTATTCCGCATTTTAAAGTAGAGTAAGTATGAAGTATGAATGTGACGGTTCCGGCGCCCCGCATCCGCGCGGTCGGCCCCGCGTGGGTGTCAGGTGGGTGGTTCGGGGCGTCACAAAACTGGATTACTGTAATTAATTGACTGATTAGTCAATTAAGATCAAGATAGTAATTGATCAATGTGAGAACCTCATAGTTAAGATTAACTTAAATATTCATAATAAATTAAGATCACTAGTTAAGGAAAGTTTTGATTAACTAAATTAATTGAAGAAGGACTTAAAAGAATTTAGTCAATTCAGAATATTACATTGAATTGCTAAGTCAAGGCTAACTTAATTAAGGAGAAGGTTTAAATAGTAAACAAGATAAATACAAATGAATAAGAAATGGACTAAACAAACTAGTCAAGTTGGTTTGATTAGTTAAGTAGCGATTCATTGGTTACTTAAGATTGACCTAATAATTAATTAGTTCACTTAATTGAACTGGGTTTTGTAAGACCCGAAATTTTGTAGACTTGTAATCTCCTTGTTCATAAGGAATTAGAGTCTAATTTATGTAATTATGATGTGTTATATGAAAAATTATGAATAATAATGAAAAATTCATAATTTTATTCAAACGATGTTCGAGTCCTCATTTAATGATTTTGAGACTCAATTAATGTTTTACGAGCCAAGAATGAGGTTTCTAAAGGAAAAAGAACGAAAAAGGATGAAATTTTACAAAAGTCAACTTTGACCGAAAAAGTCAAAGATTTGACCAAAAAGCCAAAGTTTGACCGGAACGGGTCACAACGTCGACTTTACAAGTATGATGGAGGAATATGAAAAGAAACTCCAAAAATAAAGTTTTATAAGCCGTAAATCCACCCTAGAAAAATCAAGCACACCGAAAAAGAATTAAGGGTAAAAAGGTCTCCGAAAAATTGGAGAAAGAGAGTTTCGGTCCAAAAATTTAACGGAATAATTTTTGGATCAAAATATAAAATAAGAATGCTCATTACAGTGTTGGAAATAACGGTAGAGCGCGAAAGGAGCTGTAAAGAGCGAAATGGCCAAACAAGGCATTGTGAGAGCTAGTGGAAGATGACATCAACCCTTGACATCACCCTCCACTAACTCAAGACTACAAATGGCAGCCCTCAACCCCCCCTAATGTCCGGCCAACTAGAAGAAAAAAAAGGAAGGAAATTGGTTTGGTTAGAGTAACCAAGTGGTCTCTCACATCTAACCAAACAAGGACACCTTGCCATGCTTCTTGACATCTTTTCCCACTCATCCAAGCAAGCTAATGGCAGCCCCTCTTCCCCATATTCGGCTGATCAAAGAAGAAAGAAAAGAAAATCAAAGGGAACAAGACATAAAGCCATGATTTAAGGACCAAAAAGTTGAACAACATGGGAGAAAATTTGTGAGATCTCTAGGACCAACCAAGAAAGGACACATGTCCCTCTTTCTCTCTCTATTTTCAGCAGCCCATGCCCCTTAATCCCCCCTTGGATTCGGCAGCTAGCAACAAGAAAAAAAGGGAGACATAACCCACAATTTAGGGGAAAGAAACCATCTACTTCAACCACTCCACTTTTTCACATCAAATCTATCTCATCTCTCTAGCCTTTTGCTTGAGAAAACTAAGAAAAATCCTAGCCTTTTTCATTCCCACACTCGGCAGCAAAGAGGAAGGAGAGGGAGAGAGTGAATCAAAGAGATTTTTGGAGTTTTTCATCCCCTTGGTGAGTTCGGTTTCTAGAGAGAAAGAGCTAAGCAAAGTGAGAAAATTTTTGGTGAATCTACCAAGCATTAGCCGACCAAGAGCAAGAGGAAAAAGAGGTATGTGGATCTTGAAAATTTCTTGGATTTCTCCTTTGATAATGCTCGGTTTTGTGGAGCCTTAGAGCTAACAAAAACAAAATTTTTGGATGCATTTGTTGGAGAAAGCCGTGAGCTAGAGAAACCAAAGGAGAATTGGGATTTCGAAAACCCTAATTTGGGTTGAGGTAAAATCTCTTAAACCCCCTTAAATCTAAGCTTTATTTAAGGTTTTTAATGATGATTTGGAATGGTTTGTAAGGACATAAGTCCATTTAATTTTCAGCCCTATTTTTGGTGTGTATGTGCTTGATAGGTTAGGGTTGGTTGGCTGATTTTTTTATGCTTGATTGCTTTCAAATTGTGCTTGAAAATGATGGATTTTTCATGCTAGAAATTAGGTTGTGTGTCCCATAAGATGTGGTCAAAAAATCTGCCAAGGCAGCCCCCGTTGATGCATGCTAGCTTAGGATGTAAACCGGACAACACTCAAAACTGCCAGCTCGGTTTCGAACCTGAGCAGTTTCTGGAAAATGAAAATATCATGCCCTTAGAGGCCGAATGAGGTAAAAGTTAAAACATGAAAGTTGTTCGGAACAACTTTTCCTAGAGGACAGCACGGACGGAATCTCGAAATAAGGCTCTAAAGGCCTCCGTTTTACCCGAAACCCGTGGCTGAACCCTGGGACGTTCTCCACACCGTTTTTCAGGGTTAACCCGTTTTCAAATAAAAACTGGTACTGATCTAGGCCGAACTAGATTTTGTGTAAAACACGAAAGTTCTAGCATTTTTTGATAGCTACAACTTTCGTGAAGACAAGTTTTTCAGATTCCGAGCCAATTTTTAAACTGGGCGCGTTTTGTGAGAGACGCGCAGAGAGTCCGAAATCAAGCAATTGAATCTCACGAAAATCTTTTCTAGAAAAATCATGAAGTGTTCTTAAATGATTATTTTAGCTTCGAAAACCGTTCCAAAGATGGTTTCCGACCCCAAATGATTTTATGAAATATTTATTTCGAAAACCATGAATTTTAAGGGCTCGGGTTTGAAATTCACATTTTTCTCCAAAGTAAAGAAAAAGAGGGTTTCAACCAAACATTTCCAAGTTAAAGGAAATAATGAAATTTAAGCCAATGAATTTTCCAATTAAAGGAGTTAGAATTTTTACAAGCAAAATGAAGGATTTTTGGAAGTTAATCACACAAGATTTTCCAAAAATAAAGAAGAGAAAATTTTAAAGTAAAATTGGTAAACAAGCCGATTACGAACGGTAACCGGATATTATATCCGAGTTACAAACCCAAGGATAACCAAGGGTTGACAAAAGGTTGACCCAAGGTTTATTAAGGTTAACCTTAAGGGTTACCCAATATAACCCTAAGGGATACCCACATGTAATTGGGCTAAGATTTAAGGGTTAATGGAATAACCCAATAACAAGGATATATGAGCAAAGCCCAATAAGAGAACAAGGCTCTAACCAAAAAGGTTACCCAATGTAACCTCATAAGGACTTACCCAAGTTCAATAAAGAATGAGGATAAAATGACCAAGATGGATATCATGAATAGGGGACATACAACCAAAAGTAAATGTGAGTGTTGGTAGGTCACCAACACCTTACGAAAGGATCCTGATCCTATATTTTTGGGTATATCAGGAAAGTGAATTGCAGTTGCCGACGATTTAAGGACGCGATTCTAAGGATACGGCACTAGAGGTAAGTACAAACCTCACCTGCAGTATGAAAACTAGTAAATTATGTTCAAGTATGTGGTTTTCAAATATGCTGCAATATGTTGTGTGCTATATCTATGAAATGCCATGTTTTATGAAAAGTGCTATTTTTGCGAAATGCCATGTTTATAAAAGGTGCTATTTTCGTAAAATGCTATGTTAATAAAAGTGTTATTTTTGCAAAAGATTATAAAAGTGTTATATTTGCAAAATGTCATGTTTATGAAAATGTCATGTTTGCAAATGCCATGAATGAAAAGAATGCCATGCCATGTTATGAATGAGATACAAAGTATGTTATCATGCCGTAACATCATATGGTATGTTCACTAAAGATAAATAACATGGTAAGAAGTCACAAGTAAAGTGTCGTACCAACCCACACCAAGGTGGAGGATTTTTATGATGAAGTTATGGATTCGCCCTCTCGTTGTTGTAAGAGGGTGTAATCACTTATGTTCCTGGGTGCAGTTAGGGACTTGCAATCCCATCTAACTGTATCCAGCGGCGCGCTATATGTTAAAGGTACGTACACTATGGGGCCCATAAGAAAGATAAGAATGTTAAAAGAAGTGCATAATTGGAACATAAATGGTTCACGCATATGCATATGATGATGTATGTTTTTCATGATGTTTTAAATGTTTTGTGAGATTATGTTTGTGCTTACTGGGCGAAAGCTCATCAAGTTATATTTCATACTGTAGGTAAGAAACCCGCAGCTTAATGCTGGGCATTGTTGGAGCGGTGTGGCGGCAGACGAAGGCGGTATGGATACCACTACGCATAGTTTCCGCAAATCTTTTGATGTAAAGAAGTTTTTGTATATAAGCATGTATGATAAAGACAAATTATGCTTTATGGTATTTTGGAACTAAATACCTTAAGTAACGTTTACTTAAGTAGTAATGATGTATTACTAAAGACAAATATTTTATAAGTAAGTTTCAAAAAAAAAAAAAAAAAAAAGTATACCCCAAATTTTCAAAGAGTAAGTAAGTTAAGGAGTGACGGCCCTACGTAGTAAGGGGGCGTCACAGGTTTTGAGAAAAGAGGAGAGAGAGAAAGGAGAGGAAATTTTTTTGGTTGATTTTTTAAAATTTTTGTTAAATTAATTACTGTTAGATTACTAAAATATCTTTACTAATTAACGGATTTGGACGGAAAGGATTATAACGGTCAAAAATTAAGAGTTTAGGGTTATCTTGACAAAATATATATATATATATAGGGACCAAACCGTCAACTTTGAAAGAGTCCAAAGACTATTTAGGTCAATTACTTATATATATATTTGTATGCTTTTATTGTGCACATAGTTATCATTGAGCCTGTTCACAATAATAATGTAAACAAAGATAATTCCATGAAATTGTTAAGTAATTACAACCAGCGTACTGCCATGCATACTTTTGTCAATTGAATTGTCAACAAAGTACCGATGAAATTAACATCGTCGTCACAGTGGATCACATACTAGCTAGTCCACCTTCTTTTTTTCTTTTTTCTTTCTGTAAATAAAATTTAAGTTTGGATAATGAGTGACCGGTGTAACCATATTTCTTAGGGATATTATTAAAGGGTTCTCTAGACACTGATAGAATGTTCGTTGAAAACCCTACAGACTAGTCTTAGACAAGAAACAAGCCTTCGTATCTAGATCCCTCAAAAAGGTCAACTAACACTCAAACTTTTAACCACAGACCCACTATAGTAATCCTTTAGTGCGCCCTTGACCATCACTAGGTGGTTACTAGTCTACCTTAGTCTTCTTTATAGGCATTAACTTGTATGTCTTATTTATCTATAAAATTCTTTCTAATTTTTTTTTTTTTTTTTTTTATATCTAAGTTGCTTATTTACCCCGAAAACAATTATAATTTGTGGTGTATGTGGAGCTTGATTCTTGTCCTGACTTAGAGTCAACCCATGGGAGGTAAAGGTATGTTGGAAAAATCGGATCCGGTATTGGAGTTACGGTGCAGCGGAAGTTTTAAAAATTTTATGCCGTTTCCGGAAAAGAAGCTCATGATGCATATAACAATAAATTAATTCATGATTAAGCGTACCTTATTTCTTGGATTCCGGAATTGCTAGAGCGTTTGACCAACGTGTCTTCTCTACTATTCTCGAGTTCCACGTCTTAGAGTGTGTGTGGGCACACGTTCTATGAATCCAAGCGACCGGTAATACTTTCCGAAGTCTAGATCCCTCCTTCTCAATTCCGATGATCCTCGTTGAGAATTTGATCCAACTTCTTTCTTCAAAACTACAAAACAAGAACCGGTTAACCTCCTATGAAAAATTATCACTCGGTTTAACCTTCCTCGCAGTTTTGATTCAATGGAATTTTCTTTCTTTTTCTCTCTCACAAGAAAGCCGAATTTTTGATGTGGAAGAAAAACAAAATTTTTTTTTATTATTAAAAAACGTTTTTCTCCTTAAAAAAAATCAAAAATTAGTTTTTCAAGAACTCCTAGCCTTTATATAGTATTCAATCCTTTTCAAAATTTATCTCCTACTTGAAAAATAATTAATAATTATTTTCCGGATAAATCTTGAACCAAAAGATCATACAACTTTAGGGCTAGATTCATTGAACATAAAAATAATTTTCAAGAGGAAATCCCCTTTAAAATTCGGCCACAAAGTGAGAGAAATCTTGATTGGTGGTTTAAATTTTAAATCAAGAATCTAGACTAGTCAAAAGATCCTAGTCCTATCTAGATTCAAACTTCTTTTAAACCTTTTCGAATTTAAATAGGATTCACATATTTGAATAAATATTTTCCATAAACATTATCCATATTAATTAATTTAAATTAATGAAATATTTCAAATTTTCTTTCCTCACAAAAACCATGCACCTATTTAATTAGGAAAGAAAAATTCATGAAATAATCTCCATTATTTAAACCAATTAATAATTAAATGTTAGGAATATATTTAAATAATTTTGAAACAAAATTTTCTTCCCTCCATACAATTAAAAAACGTGCACCACTTTTAATTAGGAGAGAAAAATTTTGTTTTCCAAAATTCAAACACAATCTTATTTTCAAAATTCAAATTAACCAATCACATGTTGACAAATCATTTGTCTACAAATTTCACATGTCCAATCCTTTCTGGATTGCATGTTAGAGAGTACCATGTCTTAATAGACATTACAAAATTCCATTTACAATTTACCGATCTCATTAGGAACAAATCCCGAGACGCTTCGTGGAACTATATGAGCTAATAGAGGGACCCGATGGAAATATGTAAAGAGGCTCCTATAATTGTGAAAAATTAATCCCAGATTAATTATCCATCAATTATCAACTTCAAAACTATTCCACTAAAAGTTTGAAGCTGAACTCCTGTTTACATACCGTATTACGAAAGCTCTCTCACGTAGTGCTTCTTCCATGATTTATTCATCGCTTGCTTAATCCCCATATGTTATCCATGATTGAATTAAGGACTTTTTCCGTTTTACCTTTTCAATCATTTTAACTTAAAGTTCAATTATTCTCCATTGAAAGAACCACCAATTGTAAAACCATACAATTGGAAAACCACCAGAGAACACAAAGTAAACCGATGGCCAAGATCTTGTTATACTATCTTTCAATCCCCGAATAATACCTTTAAGTAGATAACATTTACTATCATTAAGATAGCTATGGATTCCGTATCTATGAATCTTGATTTCTCCATCCATAAGTCATGCACCCAAAACACAAGTATGTTGACCATGAATTAACAGTGTCTCACCTTTAGTGCATCAAAGTACATAAGTCATGGATGCGAACTCAAGTAATCATTTCAGGATTAAGATTAATGCAGGATGATAATCAAAGTATCATTGATTCTTATAAACGGAATTATTAAACCGAATCAATTAACACTTTAGGTCCAGTCCAATGTCATACCTCAATACTGGTATACATTAAAGTTTCTACTCGGAACCTATCCGATGGTCAAGACAAACCATCCCTCCAAGGAAGTAGACAACCTTTACAATCTTATCATGAATAAGATCCCCAAATCTTATTCCGTTGATTGCGGACTATTTATTTAGACTGTTATCAAATTACCACGTCTTCTATGCATACCCCGTATACATATGGTAATTCGATATATTACCAACAGCCTAGGAGTATTTTATGTTTGCTCAAAATAATTATACAATCAACAAATGAAAGTAAATAGGACACAACTTATTAAACATGAATAATTTCCTCTTATTAATATCAAAATGTCATATTTACAGAAAATCCCTAAGATTTTCTATCCTTAGGGCACCTATAGATCCCAACAGGGTATGCTTACGGGTTTTGGTTAGAGAGATAAACACTAAAGGTTTGAAAGCTGCGATTCATGTGATTTCTTTTCTGATCCTTCATCATAATAAAATTTTGAAGCTACTGAAATAGGACATATTGAATATGAATACTATTTGTGCTTTTATATGTTTTTTGCCCCTTCAATTTTAGTTTTTTTTTTTTTTTTTGGGTAATTCATATATTAGGGCATCTAATTCTTAACATTACCGCTCATACATGAATTTTCACTAGTTTTTCCAAATCCTAGTCAAGAATATCATAAAATTTGACAGATGAGAAACTTCTTGCACATTGTAAATTGCTACAAAGTGAAATGACAACAATTAGAATTGCGCAAACTTGATAGGTGAATGTGGTCCTGAAATTGACATGGCGGATTGAAATCACCACACTATTTGCAAGTTGCAGCTTCCACGAATTGGGCTCCAATAAATTTTAAAACGTAAATGTTTTTAAGAGAAAATTTTGAATATGTTTCTATTACATGAAAATGGGAATTTTTTTCACTGCGAGAAAGTTTTTTATTTTATTTTATTATATTTTTTTAAGTAAATGATGAGAAAGAATAATTAACATCAAAAGAGGAATATCTCAACTAGATTGGCACTTAAACTAAATCTCTTACTCAAATTTATTGAAATATAAAAGAAAATGAAATTAAAAGAATGTTTGAAAAACCACCTAAACACTACTACAGAATGTAGATACCACGACGGTTTTTAACCATCGTGGTAATATTTTCACGACGGTTTTCTAACCGTCATGGAATCCATAGTCGTGGAACTTTTCAGATTTCACGACGGTTTTTTAACCGTCATGGAATGGGCAAAAATAGGACCTAAATATGGACATTTAATAACATACAACGACAGTTCTACGTAAAAAAACCGTCGTGGTAAGGAAATCTTTCACGACGATTTCTCAAGGAAACCGTCGTGGTAGGACCCCCTACCACGACAGTTTTTTGACCGTCGTGGTAGGTAACAAAAAAAAATTTTGTGAAAAAGTTTCATTTCTCCAAAAACATTTAAATCACAAAATCAACACTTTTTTCCGAAAAATTCTCAAATACGTGCCTTACCTAACCAATTTAATTCAATCCAAAACACAATATTCCCAACTCAACTATCTACAAAATCAACATTTTGGATGGAACATTTTATTAACAACCACAATCAACAAAATCAACATTTTGAACAAAAAATTCCCAAATCCGTGCATTACCCAAGCAATATATATTACAACTTACCGGCTTGTTGAGCATGGGTATGGGCGGAGTGCGGCGAGAGAGAGAGGGAAAGCCGTGTGAGTTCCTTGGTGGACCCGTTGGAGAATGGAGGAGGCCGCGTGAGTGGTGGAGGAGGCCGTCGGAGAATGGAGCCAAAAGAAAAATTTAAGAGGTGAGATAGAGAGAGGAGGCGCAGTCAGATAGAGCGAGTTTTTGGAGATTTTAAGTAGGGAGGGAGCGAAGAGAGAGAAATAGAGGGAGGAAATTGGGCGGCTTTGAGTATGGAGTTAGAGTGTGTATTAGAGAGTGAAAAAATGAAAAAGACTCAGAATGTAATGGGGTGGGAAAGAGGGTATTTTCTGGGTTTTAATACACGCTCCAAAAAATTGAATTTAATTTAAAAATTTTCAAAATTCCTGTCTTAGTACTTACCATGACGGTTTTTGGGGAAAACCATCGTGGTATATTCACATACCACGGCGGTTTTCCCCAAAAACCGTCGTGGTAGAGTCCAAAAATTTTTTAGAAAAATTTTGTGAAAAAAGACCCTTCCACGACCGTTTTTTAAAAAACGGTCGTGGAAAATACGGCAAAAACACGGAGTGGAACAGAGTTTCCGAAAACCGTCATGCAAGGAAGAAAAAAAAATTTTTTTTTTTGCTTCCTTGCACGACGGTTATCAAAAACCGTCATGGAAGCATGGTCTTCCACGACGGTTTTTTATAACATGGTTTTCGGAAACTCTGTTCCACTCCATGTTTTTACCGCATTTTCTACGACGGTTTTTTGAAAAACAGTCATGAAAGTTCCGTCATGAAATCCACATTTTGTAGTAGTGAAACAATTGCAAGGCTAAAAAACCGCAAAGAGAAACAACAAAGGTAATTCTGAATAAGGGCCTAACATAATTCCATCGAGTGATCTGCTTTCTCAAGTCAAGATTGAGAAAGGCCTTGTAACCATCTTCCAAGAAAACCTAGTGGCAAAAATCTGAAAGAGAGAAAAATAATAAATGATAACAACCCGCATAAAGAATCCATCATGCAGAAGAATACCCAACTGTGCTTAAGTAGCGAAGTATAGGTATGTCTGGCACATAAATTTGACGAGACAAAAAGATTTTAATTCAAACTGATAATATTTTTGGTTTTTTCTTTATGATTTTTTTTTAATTTTTGTTAAATTATTTATTATTAGATTATTAAAATACCCTCACAAATTAACGGATTTGGACGAAAAGGACCATAACGGCCAAAAATTAAGAGTTTAAGATTATTTTGGCAAAATAATAATAACAATAATAATAATTGGGATCAAACCGTCACATTTGAAAAAGTTTAAGAATTATTTAAATCAATTATTTATATATATGTATGCATTTATTGTGCACGTAGTTATCAGATCCTAAAAAAAATAGGAATCAAACCGTCACCTTTGAAAGAGTTTAAGAACTATTTAGGTCAATTATTTATATGTATGCATTTATTGCGTACATAGTTAGCAGAGCCTGTTCACAATAGTAATGTAAACAAAGATAGTTCCATGAAATTGTTAAAGTAATTACAACCAGCGTATTGCTATGCATACTTTTGTCAATTGAATTGTCAACAAAATGCCTAAGAAATTAACATCGTCGTCACAGTGCGTGGATCACATACTAGTCCACCTTCTTTTTGTTTTTTTGTTTTTTTATTTTTAATGAAATTTAAGTTTGGATAATGAGCGACCGATGTGAGTATATTTCTTATTTTTTATGGACATTATTAAAGTGGTTCTCTAGACACTGATAGAATATTCGCTAAAGACCCTGCATATTAGTCTTAGATAAGAAACAAGACTTCACATCTAGGCCCCTCAAAAAGGTCAACTAACACTCAAACCTTTAACCACAGACCCACTATAATAATCCTTTAGTGCGCTCTAGACCACCACTAAGTGGTTACTAGGCTACATTAGTCTTCTTTATAGGTATGAACTTCTATGCCTTATTTTGCTATAAAATTCTCTTTCTAATTTTTTTATATCTAAGTTGCTTATTTACCCCGTAAACAAACCTGACATAGAGTCAACCCATGGGAAGTAAGGGCATACTTACGGGCTTTGGTAAGAGATATAAACACGAAAGGTTTGAAAGGTGCGATTCGTGTGATTTCTTTTCTGATCTTTCATCATAATAAAATTTTGAAGCTACTGAAAAAGGACATATTGAATATGAATACTATTTGTGCTTTTATATGTTTTTTTCCCCCTTCAATTTTAGTTTTTTTTTTTTTTTGCAATTCAAATATTAGGGCGTCCTAATTCTTAATATTACCGCTCATACATGAATTTCCACAAGTTTTTCCAAATCCTAGTCAAAAATATCATAAAAGTTGATAGATGAGAAACTTCTTGCACATTGTAAATTGCTACAAAGTGAATTGACAACAATTAGAATTGCGTAAACTTGATAAGTGAATGTGGTCCTGAAATTGACATAGCGGATTGAAATCACCACATTATTTGCAAGTTGCAGCTTCCACGAATCGAGCTCCAATAAATTTTAAAAGGTAAATGTTTTTAAGAGAAAATTTTGGATATGCTTCTATTACATGAAAATGGGGGAAAAAAAAGATTAACAAGAGATACAAGTGAGTAGGAATTTTTATCATTGCGATAATTAAATATTTAAGAAGAAGTTTATATTTTATTTTGTTTTATTTTATTAAGTAAATGATGAGAAAGAATAATTAACATCAAAAGAGGAATATCTCAACTATTGACACTTAAACTAAGGGGGTGTTTGGTGAATGAGTTTAGTTTAAGATTTTTAAGTTTCAATAGTAATTTTTGTTGACTTTTCAGGAAAAACAAAAAAACTTTTTCAAAAAAGATAAAAATCATAATGAAAAAGGTATAATTTAATTTAAAATGATATATAAAACAAATAAATCCTAAATCTCTTACTCGAATTTATTGAAATATATAAGAAAAAGAAATTAAAAACATGTTTGAAAAACCACCCAAACAAGGCTAAAAATCCGCAAAGAGAAACAACAAAGGTAATTCTGAAGAAGGGCCTAACATAATTCCATCGAGTGATCTACTCTCTCAAGTCAAGATTGAGAAAGGTCTTGTAACCCTCTTCGAAGAAACCTAGTGGCAAAAATCTGAAAGAGAGAAAAAGAATAATGATAACAACCCGCATAAAGCATCCATCATGCGGAAGAATACCCAACTCTGCTTAAGTAGCGAAGTAATAGGTATGTCTAGCACATAAATTTGACGAGGAAAATTAAACAAAAAGATTTTAATTCAAACTGATAATTTTTTTAGATTGATGTTTGGGAAATAGAAAAATTAATATAGTACAGATTTGAAAAAAAAAAAAGGTGAAAAAAAATTAAAATTGAATAAAAATCATTTTTAATTTTTCTTTTCACAACCTATGTGCCAAACACAATTCGTTTACCATGTCTTCATTAGTAACCACGTTATTTAATTTCGAAAATTGGAATACATAAAAAAAGAAATCATTTTTGAGCTCATTTTTCTATTCCTCTTAAATTATTTAATTTTTCTCGAATGAAAAAGGTTTTGTTATTCTTAGACACTACACGTGTACAGTAGAATAGTCATAAAAGAAAATTTTGGACAACTCCTAGTCACATAACTGTCAGGGAAATAAGATTTTTTTTCTCATTACAAAGACTTTTGAGCCTTCGTAGTAAGGACTTCTCATCTCGTTCCATCCAAAATGCCATATATTGGCCATTATAAATTGACTCTCGTGAATGCATTTCTTTCCCCAAAAAAAAGGCAAGACTAAGTTGGTTTGATTAGTTAATTAAGTAGCGATACATTAGTTAATCAAGACTAACCTAATAATTAATTAGTAAACTTGGTAACAAATTAAGATCACTAGATATGGAAAGTTTTCATTAATTAAATTAATCAAAGAAGAATTTAAAAGAATTAAGTCAATTCGCATTACTTTGATTTAAGTTTTAAAAAAAAAAAAAAAAAGATTAATTGCATGTTCAGAAAGTACTTCCGGCTCAAGAGTTCGCTGGGTTGGATCGAAGTTGGTTTTGCAGGAAGCTAATTTCATAAAAGAAGCCTTTTAACTTTGGAAAAGAGAATAGAAGGAGTCAGTACATATTAGTGGAACCCTCTGTCTTGCACATATATATAATCTTTCGGTCAGAATTGTCAAATTAATCTTGCGTAACTTTGCTTTAATCAGAAATCTGAACAATTTGCACTTTTAAAAATTTGTTAATTGTTGTTCAAACAAATATATTATCAGTGAATTGAAGTATCGCCCCTCGAAAAGCACATATATAGATTATTGTCCCAATTATAGAAGCCTCAGTTTTTATTTTTTATTTTTTTTAAAATCTCCAATTATACAAATAAAGAAGAAAAACAAACCGTTTTGCTGTAAGGAATTTTTCGGAACAAAAAATTGGTCTAAAAACTAATGATTTAAATTTGGGTGAACTGTGGATTTGACTCTCATATCCTTTAATTTATGTCCACTTCATCTTCCTCCCCTCCCACAATAAGATCATAAAATGTCAATTAAAAGATTTTTTAATTCTCTCCTTTTTAAAAATATTGGCCCAAAGAAAACTCACTACGTATTGACTGAGGCTTGATTTATATATCTTCGCTCAGCTTTCTTAGAAGTATAGATGGAAATTTCCTTCATGACCAAAGGAAATGAAGAGGCAGAAATGCCTATAAAAACCAAACACAATTTTTTTTTTTTCATGTATTAAAATTTTTTGGTATTTAATGACTAAAGTTTTTCATTTTCTCGTACGTGGTGAATGAGAAATTATTCGATTTCTGGATGCAGCAGACTTGGCATTTTGTAACTAAAGTTTTTTCGTTTTTTGTGTTTTGGGACATAGTTTCAAAAGTTTTTTCCAAATTTTTTTTTTCCCTACAATTTTATTATGGGGACATAGTTTCAAAAGTTTTTTCCAAACCTTTTTTTGTCTTTTTCCTCCAATTTTATTATGTACTTTTTCAAACAATTTCAAAAAACTTAAACTTTAAAAGTCCATAATTTTATCATTTTAAGTTGAAATGAGATGATTTTTTCTTTTTCAAATTGCATAGAATTTTGAGAGAAACGAAATAAGATCTATAATACTAATTTTTTTAAGACCACATTTTAAGTTTTAATACTTTTGCACTCCAAGGTTAACTAGCGTAAAGCCATCTTTAACTTTAAAACCATTAGGAACGCTAGCCCAATCACATTTGAACACCGCAATCTAAAATGCATGATAATCCAACAAATATATATCTTGCAACAACCCATAGTATGTTTCCTCTCTTCACACTCTGGATAATCATCATCATGAACATCTGCTTCCCTAATTAAGTTACATGCATCATTGGCCCTATCCAGTTCTTTCAGAATATTTTCATTTGTATAGCTTTGTTCCCCATGATGAAACCACTCTGTGTATGTTCGGTCCATTCCACTTATGACCAAGTGAGCAAAAACATTATCAATAGATTGGTGATGCAAGTTTTGACAATCTTTGCAAGGACATAAAATATTTTCTGGATAACCAATTTCTTTCTCTGCCATCTTTACAAAATTCCATGCTCCTTCTATATATTCCTCAGTAGCTCTATAATTGTTTTAACATCATCACATTATCTAGCTAAAGAGTTCTCCTATCAGAACATGTTATTGCATATTTTACATTATTTTAATTACCTGTTACAAGTAAGGCATTGAATAAGTTTTCGTACTTATAATGAGAAATATATCCCAACAAATCCAAGAGTCTGAGCCATTAACAATATTCTTACAGTTTTATATATCCATCCAAAAAAGCTAAACAACAAAAAAATCTAAACCAAACTGACCTCCATCCTCCATTGCTTCATTATCTTATCTTTTTCCTTGGAAATTAGAGAGAGAGAGAGAGA
Organism: Ficus microcarpa; assembly: GCA_025413485.1. NCBI lineage: Eukaryota > Viridiplantae > Streptophyta > Magnoliopsida > Rosales > Moraceae > Ficus > Ficus microcarpa. Next base: position 336,836 of record CM046386.1, read on the forward strand.
GAGAGAGATAGGGAATTAAAAATCTAAACCAAACCGATTCTCCCTTGCTTCATTACCTTATCTTTTTCCTCGGAAATTAGAGAGCGAGAGAATAAAAAATCTAAACCAAACTGACCTCAACTTAATAATAGTGCACAAAGTATTCTCTTTTTCATTAAAAAAAAAAAAAAAAAAAAGCACTCTCATTCTGAAAACACCCAAACAAACATAGAAGAAGAAACAGAGACGGGTGGAGAAACAAAAACAGAGGAGACTATTGAATCCATAATTTGATCGAGACAACAATGCATTGCTGTTTAATAATACAGGAGAAAAAAAAAAAGAAAAGAAAAAAAGAATCTACCGAACACACCCTACTCCCTAAGTTGCAATCTCATCGTGAAATCCATGGCAAATAAAATCAAATAAAAAATCAGCAACTCTGCAAACTAATCCGAATAAAAACTATTGCAATCTAAAACAAACAACTACTCACATCTTCAAACAAATGCAAAAAATCTCTTCTACAATCAAATCACGTTTTTCAAACCCTAATTTTCAGAAGAACAACAAAAAAAGCTAATTGAACCATAACTCGAGCAATAAATTCTCAGAGAAGAAAAATACCTCAAAACTAGAAAATGGGTATTTATGATTGGTAGTGCACGAACATGCTATCTGCTGATGAAGGTCCTTTCTTCTCGCTTGGCAACTCACAAGATTGATTTGCAACAGATGCAAACGCAATGAAGTTCAAAACGGTGAGGAGATATCGTGGCTAAGAGCAATAATCATGAAATATTTAGGAGCAAGATTCACCTATGATTTTAAGGTTAGATGTTTGAGGGAGAAACCCACTCTAGTTTTGACGAGCAGTGGAAGAAAAAGCAGTGGGAGTTTTTCTTTTTTTCTTTTTTTTTTTCTTTAATCTCATATATTTAACTTGATGAGCAGCATTGATATTTACCTTTTGAAAAAAAATAAAAATAAAAAGATTCCCGCCTATTGAAAAGGAGTCCATATATTAGCAGTCACACTTTTTGAAACATGCTATCATTTAATGTTATTAATGAGCCCTGTTGTTGTAGTGAAACATTTTATTTTTACCAAACACACGATTCCAAAACTCAAACTATTTCTAACCTTTAAAATACCATCTCCAAACATGACCCCAAAACTCTTGTAGAAAAGTAGCACTAGCTAAGCTAGCACATGGCACTCAACTTATGCTTCCTTTTTTTTTTTTTTGTCCTTTATTTATTTTCTTTTCTTTTTATTACTTCATTCCCGACCGGCTTCATTCCTTTTAAAAAAGATTGGCCGAAAGAAAAACTCAGTACGTCTTCACTGAGGCTTTTCCACATCAACGATTTAACAGAGAGGCAAAATTTGAAAAAAAAAAAAAAAAAAAAAAACTGAAATTCAGAGGAATGAATATTACAATTTATAGTTTTTAGGCATTTTCTGCTAAAACATAAAATTCGGAGGGAAAATTCGGAGGGAAAACGTAAAGTTTTTCATCCTTTCATTTTGTATTTTTCTTTTAAAACCAATTTTTCATAGCATACTGTCAACATGTAAAGAGCTTCTATCCTTTTTCGTTTCTCCTTTTACTCTGAAGAGAACTTAGCTCCGAAGTCAAGGACATGGAATACATTACCATTAAGAAAGCTTTTCTGCACAGCAATCTCAACGGGATTTGGAAACAATTTAGGGTTGTCGAAAAGTAGTGACACCCAACTACGCCTTTTTCTTTTCTTTTCTTTTCTTTTCTTTTCTTTTTTAACTCTCTCCTTTTTAAAATTATTGGCCCGAAGAAAAGCTCACTACTTAATGACTGAGGCTTGAGTTATAAATCTTCACTCAGCTTTCTTAGAAGTATATAGGAAATTTCCTTCATGACCAAAGGAAATGAAGATGCAGAAGTGTCTATAGAAACCAAATACAATTTTTTTTTTTTTTTTTTTTCATGTATTAAAATTTTTTGGCATTTAGTAACTAAAGTTTTTCGTTTTCTTGTACGTGGTGAGTGAGAAACTTTTCGATTTCCGGATGGAGCAGAATTGGCAAAGATTGGAGGTCGCTGCCCGGACTGGGAATATCGACGATTTGTATTCTCTTATGAGGGAAGATGCATATCTTTTGGAGAACATCGAGGCAATACCTTTTGTCGATACTCCGTTGCACATAGCTGCATCTGCGGGGCAAGTCCAGTTTGCCTTGGAGATCGTGAGGCTAAAACCGTCTTTCCCAAGAAAGTTGAATCAAAACGGGTTTAGCCCTATTCATCTGGCTTTGCAAAATCAGCAAACGACATTGGTACTTCGTCTCCTAGATGTCGACAGAGACCTCGTCCGCGTCCAAGGAAGGGAGGGTAAAACTCCCTCGCATTTCGCTGCTGAGCACGGTATGGTCGATCTTCTGGCTGAGTTTCTATCAATCTGCCCCGATTCAATTCAGGATTTGACGATTCGGAAAGAAAGCGCTCTACATGTTGCTGTTAAAAGTGATCAGCTGGAATCACTCAAAGTGCTATTGGGATGGCTTGAGGATGTTGGCAAGGATGGGGTCCTCAACTGGTGTGATGACGAAGGAAAATCCATCTTGCACGTTGCAGTATCCAGGAATCAAATTGAGGTAAGAACTTACTCGTACAAAATTTATCGCTAATTGATAAACGTATAGTTATTGTTAATGGAAATTAGCAAGAAGAGTATTTAACAGACCTGTAAAGAAATAGTTACAGTTGTTAGTTCTAGTTGTTATTGTAACCTTTGTTATTTTGGGGCTAAGAAGCTTGTATATATGGAGTTTCTGATACCGGAATGGTACGAAAGTTAGCAAATAAGTTTAGACTAATTCACTACTTAAGGATATTAAAAAATAAATAAATAAAAATAAATAAATAAATAAAAACCCACCCCAAGATATAAAATAAGGGATGAATTCAATGCTCATAATTAGAAATCTACCAAATTAAAGAAATAAGAATTGAATAGTCAATAGTGCTAGGAACACAAACTATAATCTTAACCTTTCGAGTAAAATCCAAAAATAAATACAAAATTAACATCTAACTTTTAGACTTTAGACACTCTTAAAAATAAAATACAAGTATTTAATAACTACTAAAAACTCCCAAATAAGTACTAACTTTTGGATTTCAAAATTCACAGGCATAAATGATAGGCTTTTGAGTGCTCACTTATCAAGACAGGATCTTCAATATTTCACCAATTCCCAAATTAATAAATATTTCCAATTAATTTAAGAGTAATTTCATCTTTTGATATTTCTACTAAATCATATATATGTCCATATCATTATAATCTGCATCATTGATATTAACACTTCTGAGTGCAGGTCGTGAATTTGTTAATAGCTCGCGGAGTAGATGTAAACGCCGTGACTATGGCGGGCAAGACAGCGTTGGACATCTGGGCACAGCAACCAAACGGATTGGGAAATCCAGAAATCAGAGACAGCCTTATTGCTGCTGGTGCTTCAGAAGCTGCTTCACTTCCCAGAAATATTAACTCTTCCGTAAACTACCTAAGGTGAGAATAAACACTTGTGACTGATTAAACTGTTTAATAATTGTTATTATGATTATGATTATTAATATTATAATTTGCATCGAACACTCTTATAACTAGCATGTAGTTGAAAGGGTTATTTATCTTTTTATGTATGTGGTTTGCTCTTATAAGAAAATATACCATGTATTTTGAAATCTTAGATTTGTATACCATCAGATTATGTTTAATACATACATTTATATATTTTCTCGGTCGATAGTTAGATATACTGGAAAAAAAAAAGTGTTACTTACCTGTTCATAGTCTAAATTTTGTTTTTATTCAAAAATGTTTATCATGTATTTTGAAGTTTTTTATTTGCATACCATTGGATTATATCTTACATAAATATGTACTTTTTCTCGATTGCTACTTAATTTGACCTCAAAAATACCGAAAATAACCTGAAACTAAAATTAAAAGATAATTGAAGAAATTGAAATTTAAGGTTATTTTGGGTATATGAAGGTTTAAATTAAGTTTTGCGTATTAAATGTAATAGCATAATATAAAAACATATCACTTTTAAGATGTATAGTACATACTTTCCCAACAAAAGTAAAATACAGGTATAAAAGGTGAATAATCAAAATTTGCAATAAAATTTGAGTTCCGCATGATTTCAAAGAAAGAGAGAGAAGGGAATGAAAAAGATTTCCACAGTGAGTTATATGCATATGTAGCGAAAGCTTATATTAAAACAAGCTAGTAAATTAAATAATAAAAAGAAAATAATAGATGTAGATTCACAAAGAATACTTAGAAAGTAATTTTAAATTAAATTCTTTGACTTATGTGGTTGTGGACATAATTCAGAGATAATATTACACTTTTCTAAAAGTGCTTAATTCGAATCCCCCACCCCAAAACTCAAAAAAAAAAAAAAAATCATTGATTTATAAACAAAATATGAAATATTTATTAATATTAAAAAAGTGAAAAATTGCGAGTCAAAACTCAATTCAGTAAACATAGACCGAGTTTCTTTAAAAAAAAAAAAAGGGTCAAAATATGTTAAGCATAAATGCATAATCAATAAAAATAAAGATTATTCACTTTTATGCCCATGAATTTCAAAGTTATTTTCACTTTATTCCTAAACTTTTAAAAACTTTCATTCTATCTCTTGTACTTGAAATGGCCTCCATTTAACTTATGAAAAATATATAAAGATAAAAAGATAAAACATAAATAAGGAAATAAAATCAGAAAAATAAATAAAACTAACAGGTGTGTGGGGCATCATGGTGCAAAGGGGGTGGCAAGATGTTCATGGATGGAGAAAAGGTTGTCTACTTGGCTAATCTATATACATATATATATATGTGTGTGTGTGTGTGTATCAGAATATATTTTTAAAAAATCATTAAACTTGTATCTTTTTTTTTTTTTTTTTTTTTGGGTTGGGGACGCAAAAGCAAAGAAAAAATATTTTCTATAATTTTTTTTTTTCTTCGCTATGTTTTTTTTTTTTTTCCCTTTTCTTCTTTGAGGTTGTTTTCGATTTTTCATCGTTGTCCTAATCCAATTGAATGTCGACCTTTTTTATTGTATGAACTTGACATACTAGTCTTGATAGTAATTTAATATGGGTTCAAAATGAATAGTACACATTTTGAATAAACTTTAGATGTAGCACATTTAAACTTGCCTCTTTGGTTTTTTCTTTTTGACATCTCAAGAATTCACAAGCCGGATATACTCGGTAAAAATTAATGGTACTTTTAAGTGTTGGCTTAGGAGGTCCAGGCATTTCACACTGTACCTGGAACCAGAATGTAGTATATTTATGTATGCTTCGAATTTCTAATTTTAGTCTGAAGGCAATTTGTCGTGGTATATACATTGTCACTAAATTATAAGTTGATCTTCTCTGTCTAATATGTACTTTGTTTAATAAATATGATTTCCACCCTATAATCGTATTTCAATGTTTAAATGATCGCATAACTTTTATGACATTCAAATTAACAGAAGGGATGAAAGGTTGAAAGATGCAGCTAAAGCAGGAGACATTAGCATCCTCTATTCATTAATTCGGGAAGATCCTTATATCCTCGAAAGCTTCGATGACATAACTTATGCTGAGACTCCGTTGCATATAGCAGTGCGTCTCGGACATTTCAACTTTGCCATGGAAATCTTGAGATGGAAGCCATCATTTGCTAAGAAGCCGAACCAAGACGGTTTATGTCCCATTCACCTTGCTGCGATAAACGGACATGTCCAAACATTGAAACAACTCCTGATCCTTGATAAAAGCCTTGTCCGATTGCAAGGAAGGGATGGTAAAACCAGTTTGCATTATGCAGCTGAAAAAGGAGACACCCTTCTTTTGGATACTCTCTTGTCAGCTTGCCCACCATCAATACTAGATGTGACGGATCAAAGAGATACTGCTCTTCATGTCGCTATAAAAAATTCCCAATTTGGCGCTTCCTATTTCCTATTGACTGTCCTTAAAACAGCCTTGCATAAAGGTTCTATTAAGCAGGAGGGAAAAGTTCTCAACTCTACGGACGAGGAAGGCAACACGGTGCTACATATTGCAGTACGGATGAATCAGCCCCAGGCATGCTTTCCTCACTCAACTTCAGCACTTTTCTGTTTCTATTTGTTACTTTTTTGCTTGAAATTCCCAACCTTATTCTGTTGTTATTTTCACTTCCAGTCATATTCTTATTTATTAGTTAACTGCTAGCTACAAGGAATCCAAATAAAAAACTACGATTAAGTAATTGAAAGGCTTGTGAAACATTCGAGTTAAAGCTAACATCCAAAGCAGTTCCCAAAATCAGCATTCGCTGAACTTCCATCTCCTTCAATTCTGGGTAGTCCTTCGTCAAGTAACCAACTTTGTCAGACCCCATAACACCTCTTCTCGGTCTTCGCCTTCTTTACTCTTGCAAACAATGATTCTCTATCCCCTTAATTTACATCTTCTTCATACTCTACAAGCTGAAATTGTTCTTGCATGCGAACTTCTCTATGTCGAACTTTCTGATACCTGTTTCTTGTGATCTAGAACCAATCTAGAAATAAAGAAAATAAATCAAGAATCTACGCAAGATATTTATAGTAGTTCGAGCAATATGTCCTAAATTTACTTTGGGCCTTCTTTAAGATCAATCGATTCAACCAAATGAAAATTGTACAAACTGTTTTCTCTTTCTCTCACTTTCTCAAACCCCAAACACCCCCCAAACCATCCATTGTTTGCAACAGTTACCCACACTCAATTCTACCAAGAAGATAAATACAAGTTATGCCGTATAAATTTCTAACTAAACCTGTTATTTCTGAACACTTGGATATAAACCCTGATTACAGCTCCTTACATAAATTTAATATGCTATAATATCAAGTAGTTTTGGATTTTGATTCTTTGTTATCACTCTGTCATACTTAGATTAGTGAATCAATCTCTACAATAATACTTGTTAATGATCAATGCCACCGGACACAAAGGAATCCACATTCTCTTTCTTGGTGTCTTCAGTTATTCTATATAAATCGATCTAAATAGTGCAACATTTATCCAATCTCCAGGTTGTTCAGCAGCTGCTAGATAGTGGAGTCAAGGTAAATGTGAAAAACGCAGAGGGTAAGACTGCTTTGGATGTCTTAGGAGTCAATCAAGCGCAAGACAATACAGAAATTATGAGAATGCTACGCAAGGCTGGAGCATCCATTGGCTCGGCAGTTAGTAGTGATGCAATCCCTGTAGCAGGTAATCAGACATCAAAATTCTCCACGACGGAACGTTTATTAACAACTACAATTCGTCATAAGATGGACATGTCGACCGAATCGCGGAATATGCTATTGGTAGTTGTCGTGCTGATCGCAACAATCACCTACCGGAGTGCAGTCAACCCTCCTAAAAGAGATTACGATAAGATGATTTCTTGTATCCTGAATAGCCCAAAGAATTCTTCAAGTACAAACAGTACCATTAGCTGTTCCATGATCAATGATGCCACCCTTTCTGGTACCGGTTCTAGTCTCATAGGTTATGAAATTGTACAAGCAACCGTGGTATTCTGGTTCACCAACATTGTCGCCCTTATTAGTTCATTTCTTGTCATTTTTCTGCTACTCCCACTTAAGTTCCTGTCTCTTCTCTCCTTACCGGTTCATTGCTTTGCATTATGCTACGTGGCGACAACTGGAATCTCTGGTTCCATAGGGGTGCTTTGTATCACAGGTGTTTCGTACGTGGCAGGGTTTTCTTTTGTAGTCTCTGTTCTGAAAGAAACAAGCGGATTTGAACTACGTAGAATTATACACCGGACTCTTGCAGCAGAAGAAGAGAATGAGCCAGGTGAATAGATGATTATGCAAATAATGTGCCTGTTTTATAAAGGAAATGCAGCAGAAAGCACAGGATTTTATTTCCGTGCAGATTAATTACATGGTTATGGACAGCTTATGGCTGGATATTCTGTATGTTTGAATAGTGGTTTCTTTTTTTGGTTAATTGATATTAGTGTACTAAGTGTGACTTGTACGATTGAAATAATGCTTTTTTGCTTGTAGATCTCTGCTTCACTCAATGCTCAAATTCTGTTAGTCGCTTTCTTTCTTTTTTCTTTTTTCTTTTTTCTTAATGCGTTATGATTTTATAGTTGGTTTGTACATTGGAGTGAGAAGTTTACTCCTTGTTCCTTTCCAATTATTATTATTTTGATCATCGTCATCGTCATCGCTATCATCATCATTAGCATTATTATTGTTATTATTGTGAAAGGAAGAGATAGTTCGGTTACAAATATAACCTATTAGTAATTACATATTTTGACTCTATTTTAAGGTGTAGAACTTGAATCCTTCCCACCCTAAGTTGGAAAAGATCAAAAGAAAAGAAAAAAAGATAGAAAATATTGTGAATTAGCTAAGGTTGATCCCACTAAATTGGCACCCATGTATATACAATGAGCTATCTTGTCACGACCTGAAACTAGGTATGGTGACATGGAGGGGTTTAATTAGAATAAATTTCTGATTTAAAAAATCAAGTGAATAAAAATGCATAATATTCTGAAATTCGCCTACCCTTTTATTAAATTCCAATTTTAGAAAACATATCAGAGTATTGGTGTAACGACCCGCCTTGCACAGGCCGTTACACTGCTGACTTACTTACTTACATACTTATAAATTAGCTTAAAACACAGCGGAAATTTTTTTTTTTTTTTTTATATATACACGAATCAAACGTGTTCTTAGAAAAGGTGTCAGTATAAAATCTAATTACATAATTATAAAACCTCAAAAAGATCAAAACGCGTAGCGGCATAAAGTCCCACGATTTCACAGCTTGCCTCGCCACGTCTCGCCACCTTGCATCATGCATTGACGACAGGCTGCTTACCTACAGCATAGACGTAAGACAGTGAGCTTTCGCTCAGCAAGTACAACTGTCTCATCCGCGACTTACATATAACCATATCGAAAATACATTTCTAACTTAACATACATATCCATATATAACCATTCATAATCACATAACATCGTTCATAATAGCATAACTAACAATGTCTACACATGCATGGTCCAGTTATGCTCGTATTTACTTTCTTCGCTTATCTTTCTTTTAGGGCCCTTACCTTTGGTGTTCGTACCCGGCGCGCAACTATGGAGTGGTTGGGGCGGCCAGCCCTGTCCAACTCAAACCATAATTCTACCCGACCTCGGACGGGTGGTACTACACCGGCAAGCTCGCTTGCCTTCTTATGTTTTCTTATATTTTCTTAACTCAATCTTGAGTTTATTTATCTTGTAGGAATTTAGTGAACATGCAATCATGATATCACATAATCCTAACTCATACTGAACATTAATTCATATTTGATCATGCTTTCTATACATGGCATACTAGCACAATTTACATGGCAATTAACTTATAGCACAACATCGCATAGCATATCATGCATAGCATACAATATCATACACCCTTAGCATGCATCTAAACTTACTTTAGTAAGCATCAACTAGAGCCTATGCTGTAGGCGGAGTTGTACTTACCTCTAGCGCTAATTCCTTTACTGTCGCTATCTTGTCTCGAAGCACAGCTACACGTCCTCTCCTGCTTGAAAAAGGACATACGTGAGATTCCGTTTCTAATTGTAGAACGTTGGTACCCTAACCAACATACCCACTATAACCTAGTTGTATGTCCCCGTCAGATTACTGACCTGTCCTAATTGGCCTTTTATTGTTGGGGATAAATTTTGGACTTGATTAATCCCTTAAGAGGCTACGTTGGATAACCTCTTAATTTTCTCCTTTAACTTCTATTGGATTACTCCTTAACACTCTGGGCTTATCCTTCTATTATAGCATATTGGGTCAATGGCCTTGACCCATTTTGCTTGGCCTATTAAACTTATGGTATTCCTTAGGGTTACGTTGGATAACCCTTAAGGTTACCTCTTTCTTGTTGTGGGTCAACCAAAGTTGACAATTGGTCAACTACTGGTCAACCCTTGTCAATTTTGGGCTCTTTGGGCCTAAGCCCAATAACTCGGGTCCTATTCCCGGCTACGGCCCGTAATCGGCTTGATTACCATTTTTATTTTGAAAAATACATTTTCTTAAATTTTCTTAACTTAAAATTACATTTTCTTCCTTTTTGCACTTTTACAAGATTTTTCTCAAAAATCCGTAAAACTCTTTATAAAATTCCGACTTTTGAAATAATTACTTATAAATGTCATTTAAGGTCGAAACCCGCCTTTGGAACGGTTTTCGCAGTTAAAATAACGGTTTAGAACACTTTACAATTTTTTTGAAAACACTTTGTAAAACTTTGGTGAAGGAATTTTCGGATTCCTTGCGCACCTCTCATTAAACACGTCTATTTTAAAAATCCGTCGGGAATTTGAAAAACTTGTCTTCACGAAAGTTGTAGCTATCGAAAAATGCTAAAACTTTCGTGTTTTGCAAAAAATCAAATTCTGCCTAGATTGATACCAGTTTTTTTTTTAAAACCGGCTGACTCCGAAAAATCCGGTGGGACTGCGCCCAGGGGTCAGCCACGGGTTTCTTTGAAAACGAAGGCCTTTGGAGCCTTATTTTGGTATTCCGTCCACGTTGTCCTCTAGAAAAACTTGTTCCGAGGAACTTTCGTGTTTTGAGTTTTAACCCATTCGGCCTCTAGAGGCCTTAAAATCTCACTTTTTCAAAACTGGTCAGGTTCAACCCGAATCTGGACAGTTTCGATTTCGTTTTCGGTTTGCGTCCTATTTCGCGCATCTAACTCGACCGAACACTTCGGGAGCCTAAGATTCAAACACACAACGTTTTCTAGCATGAAGTTCATACAAAAATTATCACAAACCAAGCAAGAATTTAAAGCCAAACCAACCCTAGAGCTAGAAATCAAGCATACACACCAACTAGAGCACAAAATCATAAATGGACTTAAGTCCTTACAACCATATTGAATCCTCAAATTGAACCTCAAAATAAGCTCAAAATAAAGAGGATTAGGGTTGAGAAATTACCTAGAACCAAGGTTAGTTTGGTTGGAAAAAAATTTCTTCCTCCTCCTAGCTCACCAAAGCTCACGGCTAACCTAGGAAAAATGGAGATCCAAGAAAAAAAATTGTTGGCTCTTCTTGCATCTTCCAAAGCCGAACCTCAAGAGCAAAACCCCAAGAAAAAAAATCAAGAATCACTCACCTCTTCTTCTCCTTCTCTTGGGTCGGCTCCCCCCTTAGAAAACTCACAAGAAAATTTTTCAAACTTTCTCTCTAGCTCTCACCTTGGCTGCCGAAGTTCCTAAGCTCCACAACTCAAGAAATTTTCTTTGGTTTTCTCTCTCTCTTGCTCTCCCTCTACTGCCGACCCTCTAGAGAAAAGAAGACAAGGTTTTTTGGTTAAAGATTACAAGGAAGATAAGAGAGAGAATGGAAGAGATTGATGTGAAAAGTAGTGGTTAGCTTTTTGCCTTGATTTAAGGCCTTTCTTTTTGCTTGCTTTTCTTGTTGCAGCCGGATGTGGAGGGGAGGAAATGGCTGAAGATTTGGCATTAAATGCCTAGGGAATGAGAGACTTGTTTGATGGACAAAAGGAGATGGGAGTAGGTGGAGTCTTGCCTTATTTTAAGGCTTCCTTTTTCCATTCTTTTCTTTTCTTTCTTTTCCATTTTCTTTTCTTTTCTTTGCTGCTGCAGCAGCCAAATAAGGGGGTGGAGGGCAGCTAATAGGTTGCTTTGGTTGGTGGAGAAAAGTTGACATGCAACTAGGGTGGTGGTTTAGTTTAGTTAGGTTCTAACTTGGCTAGTTACCTTCCAAAACTCATTTTTTCTTCCCCTTTGTGCTACACAGATAATTTTAATATTGTGATTTTTCAAAACACAATATTTTTATCTCATATTGAAGTATAAGATTTATCTGTGTGAATTTTGGATCGAAAAATATTTCTCTCAAATTTTTCCGAACCTTTTTTGCCCTTAAACTCTAACTCGGTGTGCTTGATTTTCTAGGGACGTTTTACGACTTATTCTTACTATCTAGCTTACAAAACTCATTCTCGGAACTCGTTCCCCGTTGAACTCGAAAAATCTCGAAAAGTCAAAGGGTTGACTTTTTGTCGGTCAAACTTTGACTTTTTCAGTCAAAGTTGACTTCCGTAAAATTTTGTACCGTTTCGACCGTTTCGACTTGAAAGGTCCGTTTCCGAGTTTAGAAATAAATTTTGAGTCTTCTCGACCCATCAGGATTCATAAAATCGATTAAAAGCTCAAAATTAAGCTTTTTCACGATTGTGAACATATTGTGAATTTAATTCCTTAAGAGAAAATATGGACATAGAAAATTCGGATATCACACTATGAACCTTTGAAGTTAAAACATTTAGCACTTCATATGAGGTTTTTGTTTTTGTTTTTGTTCTTTTTGTTTTTCTTGTTTTTATTTTTATTTTTAATATTTACAAATTTTAAATTATAAGCAATACTAGCTTCCTTCATTAAACTTGAAAAATCACCATCAATTTTTGGGTTAGCTAGGAACCGAAATTGTCAAAACTATTACATATTTGGAGACTTAGAGACATAAAGTTGATGGACTAAATCACCCCGTTTGGGGTCAATGTTTGGAAAGGTGTTTCCAAACATTTTTTTTTGTCTTTTGCCTCCAATTTTTCTATTCATTTTTCCAAATTTTTTAAAAAAACTCAAATTTTAAAAGTTCATAACTATATCATTTTAAGTCGAAATGAGATTTTTTTTTTTTTTTTTTACAAATTGCATAAAATTTCAAAAGGAACGAAGCAATAGTTATATTGCTAATTTTTTTTCAAATATGTTTTAAGTTTTTACACTTCTTCACTCCAAATACTTCATTTTCACCAAACGAACATTTTAAAAACTCAAATCATCTCCAACCTCCAAAACACCATCTTCAAACGTGACCTCAAATGGGCAGAAACCTAGTTTAAATATATATCCAAATATTTTAATATCGCCATTATTGCTTTAAGCGAAATATTAAATTCTACTTGGTGAGCATTGCTAAAGTATTTATTAAAGGCTGAATTTCAAGCCTAACGAACTAAAAATAAAAAGCTGATGCCTGTATTAAAAAAAAAATAGAATAAGAGTTAGATGACGTATATAGGGTATCACTTGTTAAGTAAAATAGTCAAGACGTTAGTGCTTCAAAAAGTATGTGATGATGTTATTGTCTGATTTGTAAAATAAATTAGTATTTATCCGTCTGCTTTTCATAATATATGTGGGTGCATGTAAATAAAAATTGGAACAAATCCAAATGAACTAATTGGATGTAGTATTAATTAATCAAGTGAAAATAATTTTTCTTTAGGAAAAAAAAAAAAAAAAAACAAGAAGAAGAAACAAATTAAGTTGAACAACTTTTTTGCAAATGACGAAATAAGATGTAATACCCGGAATTTTCATGGACTTAAGATTTCTCTTTTTATTAGAAATTAGAAGTCCCCATGCTATGTTTATGATATGTTTTCATGAAAAATTATGAATCACATGTGAAATTCGTAATTTTATTAGCCAAGGTTAGAATTTTCTCTTAAACCGGCTACGAGACTCGGAAAAAAATGCCGAAGTAGGTAAACGACATTTTGAGCCAAAAAGGACGAAAAGGAAAGAAAAAGAATGAAAAATGATGAAATCTTAAGAAAGTCAAAGGTTTGACCGAAAAAGTCAACTTTGACCAAAAAGTCAAAGGTTGACCAAGGACGGGTCAAAAATGTTGACCTCGAAAAATGATGAATTGCAGTATAAGAAGAGACTGCAAAAAGCTTTCAATGGTCAAGAAAGCAAAAATAAGCCGTAAAAACCACCCTAGGAATCAAGCACACCGAATCAAGAATTAAAGGACAAAAAGGTCTCCGAAAAATTGGAGAAAGAAAGTTTTCGGTTCAATCTTTACAAGGATGAATTTTGGATCAAAATTATAGAGCACAATATTTTTAATATTTGTGTGACAAAAAGGAAAGGAAATGAATTATTTTAAAGGAGAAAAATGGCAAACAAGACCCTTATTTTAAGGGAATATGTGTGAACCAAGTTGGTGAGGTGTGGAGCCCTCTCCATCAACCAAAGGATGCCACTTGGCTCTCCTATTTTTTCAGCCATCAACAGCCCCATTCTCCCTCCTTGATGGCCGGCCAACAACTAGACAAAAAAGAAAAGAAAATGACTTGGTTTTGGTGACTAAATGGTAGTCCAATCCCAACTAATCCAATGAGCATGTGAGCTTGTGATTTTTTCCCCAAGAAAATCTGGAGACAATGGCCCTAGAATTCTCCATAAAAATTCGGCAATCAATGAAGGAAAAGAAAGAAAAGAATAAAAGGAAAAGCAAGATAAGGCATAAAGCCTTGAATCAAGGGAAAAGTGAACCACTTTTCACCCATCTTCTAGTCTTTCTTTTTGTTAAAAAAATGAGTCAAATCCCATGCCATTCCCTTGGAATTTTCGGCAACCATCACAAGAAAAGGAGGAGACAAGCTCCTTGATTTAAGGACAAACAACCAACTACTCCACTTTCTCTTTCTCCACTTCAAAGTTTCGGACACAAGCCCCTAGCTCCCCCTCACTTTCGGCTGCTTAAAGAGAAAGGAAAGAAGGACAAGCAACACATGTGGTAAAGCCATAAAATAAGGAGGAAAGTTGGTCAACAAAGCAAGCTAATCTACCTTACTTTTTCCCCACAAAATCAGCTACTTGTTCCCCCTCCTTTCCCTTCATTTTCGGCAACAAGCTATCACTCCCTCCCTTGGAGTTTCGGCTGCAGCTAGGAGATGAAAGGGACATGACATAAAGCTACTTTTGAGGAAGGAAAGCAAGCCAATTAACTCTCCCTTTTTCCATCACCTTCGGCAACTCACAAGCAGCAAAAGGGCTGCCAGTTTTCAAGAGAAAACCGTGGGAGAGAGAGAGAAGAAGAGGAGAGAAAATCTGGAAAAAAAAAATGCTAGAGCATGAGCATGTGTGTTCTTCGGTTTTTCTAGGAGAGAAAGGAAAGAAATTTGTGAGCCATGGAGACCCATTTTAGGGCACAAATCCGTGAGTTAGAGGAGTGAAAGAGAAGAGAGAAATCTGGAAAATTTTATGGAGTGAACCAAGCATGAGTTTCGGCTTGGAATGATGGAGCCAAGAGAAAAGATTTTGGTGATTCTTGGAGCCAAAATCCGTGAGCATGGAGGAAGAAAAAGTTTGCATGATGAATCCGTGAGCTCCCAAACCAAGGAGGAATCAAAAGGAGTTTTGAGATTTTCAAACCCTAACTTGGGTTAAGGTAACCTCTTAAACTAATCTTGGATTTAAGCTCAAGATAAGCATTTTTTTTATGATGGTTTAAGATGGGTTTGTAAGGACATAAGTCCATCTCTTTTTATAGCCCTTGATTTTCGGTGTATGTGCTTGATAGGGATTAGGGTTTGGTTGGCTTGTTTTATGATGTTTCTTGCATGATTTTTATGCTTGAAAAATTGATAGGATGCATGCTAGATGTGTTATTTAAGCCCCCTAAATTTTGGTCACAAATCAGCCCAAGGCAGTGGCTGATTTGCTTGAAGAAAAATAATGTTTGTGATGCTAGTTGATGAATGATGCAAGGATAGAACAATGCAACCCATAGGACGTTTTGTGGGCTGCATGGGCGTGAAGAATGGGCAAGAATGTATGCATGGGACGTTAGACACGTTGTTTGATGTATGTTTAAGCTCCCGATGTGATCGGTTGAGTTAGAATCCGCAAACTAAGACGTAAAACCGGATTAACAACCGAAACTGCCATTTCGGAGTCGAAACTGGCCAGTTTCGGGAAAGTGAAATTATCGGGCCCTTAGAGGCCGAACGGGCTAAAAGTTAAAACATGAAAGTTGTTCAGAACAACTTTTACTAGAGGACATCGCGGACAGAATCTTAAAATAAGGCTCCAAAGGCCTTCATTTTTATGAAATCCCGTGGCTAACTCCTGGAGCCAGTTTCACTCCGTTTTTCAGGATCACCCACATTCAAACGAAAACTGGTACTGATCTAGCCAGAACTGGGTTTTGTGCAAAACACGAAAGTTTTAGCATTTTTCGATGGCTACAACTTTTGTGAAGACAAGTTTTTCAGAAAATGAATGCATTTTTAATCTGGGTTGATTTTATGAAGAGTGCTCAGGGAATCCGCGAATTTCCAGCACTTGTTTATAAAAAAAACGTTTTCTAGAAAAATGTTAAGTGTCTCTAAAATGTTATTTGACTACGAAAATCGTTCCAATGGCGATTTTCAGTCCGTAATGATTTTATGAAGTCCCGTTATAAGAAAATGAATTTTTAGAGTTTTTGGGATTATTCACCCAAAGCTCTCAAGTTAAAGAGAAAAATGAGATTTTCCATAAGTTAAAGGAAAATGAGATTTTTCAAGAAGAGAATGGGATTTTTAAGAGTTTAGAATTGAAATTCCACATTTTTCCAATAAGTAAAGAAAGTGATGATTTTAGACAAGTATTTAAGAGTAATGAAGTAAGAGCTTTTTATAAGCAAATGAGATTTTTGGAAGATAATTATATAATGTTTTTCCAAAAATAATGAAATGGAGTTTTAAAGAAAAAATGGGTAATCAAGCCGACTACGAACGGTAACCGGAATTATATCCGAGTTACGGGGCTAAGCCCATAGCCCAACGTTAGACCCATAGGGAGTTGACCTTAGTTGACCACATGTTGACTTGGGTTGACCAAGAGTTGACTTTAGGGTTACCCAATATAACCCTAAAGGATTCCAAAATTAATAAGATGGGCTAAGACCTTGGGTTATTGAAGAGATAATAACCCAATGGATTATGAATCAAGTAAAAGTAAATTATAAGCCCAAGATGAAGGAAGTAACCGATCAGGCTTACAAGAGATATTAGAGGGGACATATAACACACACATCTAGGATTGCTCATAGATGTTGGTTAGGATACCAACATCGTATGTCGCGATTATGGTGAGATAAGTTAATCTTATCTTACACCTCTTTTGAAACAGGATTATGAACCTGTTGAGATATCGCAAGGAAGGATGTACGTCAAGAGCGTAGGACTTAAGGTAAGTACAAACCTCACCTGTAGTGTGGGAAAAATAATATGTATGTTCAAATGTGCTATGTTTCAAGATATGTTGAAATGCTTTAAAGATGTCATGTTTTAAAGATGTTCTCAACATGCCATGTGCTAAAGATATCATGTTTTAAAGATGCCATGCTATGTTTTATGGACGAAATGTTAAGTATGTATGATATAGTGACATCATGAAGTATGCTCACTAATGATAAGAAACTTGGTAAAAATACACAAGTAAGGTGTCGTACCAACCTCCCCAAGGTGGAGGATTTTTATATACAAGTCACGGATTCACCTCCTCCTCGATTTTGTAAGAGGGTGTAATCACTTGTGTTCCCTGGTGCAGTTAGGGGCTTGCAACCCCATCTAACTGTACTGGGAGGCGCGCTATAATTTGAGGGTACGTACACTAAGGGGGCCCATAAGAAAGGTAAGAAAGTTAAAAGAAATGCATAAATGGAACATAAATGGTTCATGCATATGTTTTATGATGAAGTATGTTTTCAAGATGTTTAATTAAAAATGTTTTGTGAGATCGCGTTTGTACTTGCTGAGCGTCAGCTCATCAGATATATTCCATACTGCAGGTTGAGATAAAAAGCTTGTAGCTTTACTTGGTGGGCTTGGAGATGATGCAGCGAGTGAAGGGCGGTGTGGGATACCACTACGCAATAATTTCCGCATATGTTAAAGTTATAAAGTTTTTATGTATGTTTAAGTATCAAGCCAAGTTATTTATGTATGAAATGTTTAATGTAAGATGCACAATTTTAGTGTATGGGTTTCAAGTCAAGATTTTTAAAATGAAATCCAAATTATGAAGTTCAAATAAAGTTTTAAAACGATGCTCAAAAGAAGTTTCAAAAAAAAAATAATAAGTCAAAAAAAAAATTTTTTATTCCGCATTTTCAAAGATTTAAAGCAAGTTATGTATGAAGTATGAATGTGACGGTTCCGGCGCCCCGCATCCGCGCGGTCGGCCCCGCGTTGGTGTCAGGTGGGTGGTTCGGGGCGTCACATAAGAAGTGTTTAGAAAAAAAAAAAAAAAAATTGGATATCTGAAATAATAATAATTTAAAAAGTAGTTTAAAATAAAACAGAGAGTTGAGCAAACAAAAAGAAGACAAAACAAAATACTAGTTACCGAAAAGATAAAAAAGAAAAAAAGAAAACAGCATTTGGGAAGTTAAAGTTGGAAATCAGTGCCTATAAAGACTCGATGAATAATCCTTTCATATTCAACAATTTTCGTCAATAATTAACACATCATTTTAAATCTCACATGATTTGTCGGGCTTGTTTATGTTTCAGCTAATGAAGTTAATAAAAGAAGACTCTAAAGTTGGAGTGCTCGTGGCCTTGGGAGAGGACAGATGGGATCAGACGGAACCAAAATACGGAGGAGGAATTGACCCTCAAAGACATAATGGATAGCATAACGGACGCAGAAAAGGTGATGTTGGTTGATCCCTTTAAGTCTGCTCTTCCGTTTAACACATCTATCCGAAGGAACGCCCGTGACAGTTTAAGGAAATATTTGAATTCTCGTTTCGACCGTGAAGGATCTGTTGTTGATATTGAGAGAATTCAACAAATTTTCTGTCTTGACCGTGGGATTGATTATGATAGTTTCTGCTGGGAGTTACTTTATTTCACACCTGACGAAGGTTTAAAAATAGATGACAAGTTTTTAAGGCAAAAGGTTGAGAATGTCGAAGGCTACAAGACACTAAAGACGTTGGCTCCTATTTTAAAAACATTCATTCGCAAGAATAATGGAGATCTTGGTATGGAGGAAAGTTTGACACTGCAAATGAAGAGCATCGCAGCTACTTTAGTTTGTATTGTCATTGATAGAATTATGTGCAGAACTAAGTTTGAAGATGTCACATGGGATGATCTTAAACACTGGTATTTCTACCTATAAACCATTACACTAACTACAGGTTTCCGACCTGATCAGCTGGTATTTCCTAATCAGATAATTCGAAGTGATGAGCCTTTCATGGTACTTGTGCGTGCTTTTCTTGGTCTGGAAGCTATCAGATGCAAAGAAAATAGCATCGGAAAGTTACAATCTGAGATTGCTGAGTTCGAAGCCGGCTTAGAGAAATGCAAGGGGCTCCTTTGAAAAGCATAAGGGATTTGACACATCTTCAGCATCGGATTTCAAGAAGGACGAGTGTTTTAAAGTAGCTTCAGAGTTTAAGGGGAAGGACGCAAGTCGCTTACTATTTAAGATGTAAAAATTTGGCCATTTTACAATGTCAGTGGGCTCTGCATTTTATTTTATTTTCGTCTGTATCGTTTGTTTATGTTTTATATTTTCAATTTTGAATAGTTTCGTTTCTGCAAGATCAATCTGCATGGTATTGTAATTAATTACTTGGTAAGAGTCCAGTGCATTTGCCAAGTCTATGTCACATAAAGCTATTTTATGATTCCCAAAACAGAAAAAATTTGTTTGGTTATTCTGCTTTAAATACAAAGAAAAAGGATTTCAAAACACTCGACATATTCTATGTAAATTGAGAAATTACAAGAAATATATCATATTTGTATAATGTTGAAAATAAATAGCATATTTTATAAATGTTTGAGGTAAATAGCATCTTAAAAAAAAAATTCTATGGACAGAAAACTCCCAGACATGTGGGGGGCGGGGGGGGGGTGTGGAAAAACCCACTCTCTCTTGACGAACACTGGCCATATGGATCGAACTTTGTCTTTTTCTTCTCTCTTCTTTCACTCTCTTCAACTCGCCGCCAAACACCCAAAACCATTTCATTTGTCGTTCTTTTTATAGTTGTTTTCCTTTGTTGTTCATTGAAATTCCTTTATTTATTTGTGTTAATTATTTGGTTGATCCCTAAATTATTAAGTTTGTGTATTTTGATCCTCATTTTTTTAGCCGAAATACCCTAACTTCCTTAGGAGGGTACAAAAAATGTCATTTTTTTTAACAAATCCATTCATGTCTTAATTGCTCGATGGATCCCATTTTTTATTTTATTTTATTTTTTGAGCTGAAATCTCAATTTTTATTTATTTAATTTTCCAAAACTAACCTTAAGAAAATAAAAATATAAAAAAAAAAACCTTAAAAAATAAAAAGAAATCAGAAATTTAAATATATATATATCAAATCTAGACACGGTGGCGACAATGTTACTGGACTCGCGACGATCTTGATTGGTGGTGTAGGGGACTGATAGCAGAGGGATCTGCGTCAATGTTCGTGCTACACTAGGATCTTTGACTTGGTGTCGAAGGGCCTTGGGTTGGTCGCGGAGAGGGGAGAGAGGAGAGAGGAAAGGGACAGGGAGATCGATAGAGAGAGAGAGAGAGTGATAAGAAAATCAAGGGAGAGAGGGGAGATGAGAGAGAAAGAGAGAGATTTTTAAAACTAGATATCTCAAAATACATTAATCAATCATAAAACTCTCCTTTGACATCACAATCACGAAGTTATTTATGAAAATAAAACAAACAAAAATAGTAATTGTTTTACATACAATTACAAAAATGTACAATAACAAAATAAAAACAAGCATTGTAGGACAAGATTAGGAACACTCAATTTTTCTGCTAAAATCCAATGAGTTTCTTGAGATTTGGAAACGAGGACGAAGAAGAAGAGGAATCCGTGGAAACGGCAGTGTCCTGTTCCTGCAAATGTTGTTGGATCAATTCCTTAACAGACCTGGCCGACAATGGGTGAAAATTGACACCCCAATCGGAGACAAACCCTTTAACCAGAGCCCACTTGTCGTGGTCTTCCATGGCGTTCCACTTGGACCTGAACTCGTGAGCCTCCATGGAAAGGAAGAGGCAGCGCTCTCTGAAGTGAAGATTTCTGCTCTTCTCCATGGCCTCCACTCTCTGCTCCAAAAGGATGTTCATCTTCTCCACTTCCTTCGCCAAATTCGACGCCAGCTCTCCGTCGGAGCATCCCATCTGGGTTCTGGTTCTTTTGCAGAGGAATGTTGGGGAGGGGAATTTGGGGTTGGTCGGATTTGGAGGTTGCTGGGTTGGGAATTTTGGAGAGAGACTCATTCTCAGAGCCATTATTTTTTATTTATTTATTTTTTAGGGTTCAAATTTTTTAAGGGATAGAATGGGTCAGATTGATGGAGGGTTGAGGAAGGAGAGGATCCTTTTTGTTTTTTTGGTTCCAACTTCCCAGTTAGACGACAATGATCTTCAGAGAAATGACGTATTGTTCTTTCAAGCCCAGCTACTAACGACCGGACGGCAATCCTTTTTTTTTTTTTTTTTTTTTTTTTAAACAAACATACGTGGGTTATTCTCGTTAACAAGGTCGAAACTAAACAATTCAACTCAGTTGTAATTTTTATTAACTTTCTGAAGTAAAGATAAAAATTAAAATAAAATTTTTAAATTTGAACATTGAAATTAAATGCACCCTTATTGCATTTTATTTTTTTTAAGGTTTATTATTTTTTAAATTTTAGTTAAGGTTAGTTTAGTAAACTCAATAAAATTTGAGGTTTCAACTACCAAAAAAAAAAAAAAGGGCAAAGGAATGGAACCCAAACGTCACAAACGTTTGGAGACCAATTAAGTAATTAAGCTATCAACGGATTCATTGAAATTGACCTTTTTGTACCCTTTGAAGGAGATCAAGGTCCTTTCAACTAAAAAAATGGCTGGTGTTCTTCAAGACAGAGATTTTTTTTTCCCACGTCTCCTCGTGAGTTTTTGAAGAAGAAGAAGAAGAAGATAGATTATTGTCATCCAAATTTATAAAGGATGGAACAATAACCAAACATTTTTTTTTTTTTTTCCTTCTGTTTTGGGAATCAGAAAAATGTTTTATGGGACATATAGACTTGGCAAATAATGCCCCCTTTTGAAAAAAAGATTAAGAAAAAAGAGTTACTGAACAATATAATTAATTACAATACCTTACAGATTGATCTTCAAGAAAAGAAACAATTCAAAATTAGAAAAGTAACAATTCCGAAATGAAAAGATAAAACACAAATAATGACATAGACAAAAAAACAAATAAAGAAATAAATTAAGAGCCTAGTGAAATTATAAAATGGCAAAATTCTTACATGTGAAATAAGGCGGCTATGACGTCCTTCCCTTAAATTCCGAAGCTACTTTAAAACACCCTGTTAATGCCAGGTGTCAACTTGATTAGTCTAGGTAGTTGTTGCTGAGGTGTATCATTTCTTGGGTAGGATTTGTTGAATAGCTGGCTTAGGTGTTAAAAGGCTTTTGACTTGTTGACTGTATAAAGTAGAGAGTCTTAAGGAGGCTAAATATATGAGAGGCTATTGTACCTATAGAGAGAGAACGTGAAAACAGAGAGTTCTAGAGAGAGAAAGTTAGAGACTTGGGAATTCTTTCTGGCTTTAGAAGAAAGATATAGTCCGTAACCTGAAGATAATCCCAGCAATAAAGATTTCAGTTTTTCTTCCGATTTCTTTTTCTGGTGATTGTGTTATGTATAACCTTGTGGGATTGACTTTGTGAGAGTATCCTGGGTTTTTTCTCAACAAATTGGTATCAGAGATTGGTTCTGATTCAAGAATGGGTTCGACTAAGTATGATGTCGAAAAGTTCACCAGGAAAAATGATTTTGGGCTGTGGAGACTCAAGATGAGGGCTTTGCTCGTTCAACAGGGTTTAGAAGGCGTACATGAGGGTGAGAAGAATCTCTCGTCATTGTTGTCTGATGGAGAAAACAAGCAGATTTTGGATAAAGCTCATAGCACGTTGATTCTGTGCCTGGGAGATAAAGTTTTGAGGGAAGTCTCGAAAGAGAAAGAGAAATCTGCCGCTGGAGTATGGTCGAAATTAGAGAGTCTTTACATGACAAAATCGTTGGCGAATAGGCTATTCTTGAAACAGAGACTATACACTTTCAAGATGCCCATGGGGAGAACAATCGAAGAACATCTGGACGAGTTCATGAAGGTAATCCTGGATCTGGAAAACATTGTATTAAGATTGACGTTGAAGATCAAGCATTGTTATTGTTGAAATCTTTGCCAAGTTCCTATAAAACCCTATCATATACTTTGATATATGGCCGAGATTTCTTGACTCTGGAGGAGGTTCAATCGGCATTGATGTCGAAAGAACTCAAGAAAAAATTAGAGGGTAAGGTTGACAGTCCAAGGGATTCATCAGAGGAAGGTTTGGTGACAAGGGCTCGACCAGCGAAACGAGATTTCAAAGATAATCAGAAACCGAAATCCAAGCCGAAAGGGAAATTAAAGTGCTTCAATTGTCATAAAGAAAGACACTTTAAGCGTGACTGTCCAGACAAGAAGAAAAAGAAGTTTAACAATAAGGCTCAAGAAAATGGGGATGCTGATGTTGTCTCTGATGGATATGAAAGCACGGAGTTACTTACTGTTTCTGAATTAAAAGCAGAACATGACTGGGTGTTGGATTCAGGGTGTTCCTTCCACATGACACCACATGAGTCTTGGTTTGTTAATTACAAAAAACAAGATTCTGGTCAAGTGCTACTCGGAAATAATAAGGCTTGCAAAGTGGTGGATGTTGGTACTGTCTTTATTCTTATGGCAGATGGGTGTCAAAGAAAGTTGTTCAACGTGAGGCATGTACCAGAATTGAAGAGAAATTTAATTTCTTTTGGCACTCTTGACTTGGAAGGCTTTCAATTCAAGGCTGAAAATGGATGCTTGAAGATTTTGAAGGGATCAATGGTTTTCATGAAGGGCAACATGGTTAATGGGTTGTATCTGCTGTAAGGAAAGACAGTTATTGGAAGTGTCTCAATAACATGTAAGGAAATCTCAGATTATGCTTCTCTATGGCATTATCGGCTAGGCCATGTGAGTGAAAAAGGCCTTCAAGGGTTAGGAAATCAGGGGGTGTTGGATAAGAAGAAACTTGGGAGGCTTGATTTTTGTGAACACTGTGTTTATGGGAAGGCCTGCAAAGTCAAGTTTGGGACTGGTGAGCACAGAACCAAGGGGACTTTGGATTACTTGCATTCAGACTTGTAGGGGCCATCTAGGATTGCATCTCTACGTGGAGCAAGGTATTTTATGTCTATTATTGATGATTACTCACGTAGAGTATGGGTGTTTATTTTGAAAAATAAAGACCATGCTTTAGAAACCTTTAAAAGGTGGGTGGTGTTAGTCGAGAACCAGATAGGGAAGAAGTGAAACGGTTAAGGACAGACAACGGACTGGAATACTATTTTGGGTTGTATAATGACTACTGCACTAAAAAAGGGATGGCTAGACAACATACTATTAGTGGAACCCCTCAATAGAATGGTTTTGCAGAGAAGTTTAATAAGATTATTTTGGAGAGGGTTTGATGCATGCTCTCAGTTTCAGGTCTGCTGAAGACATTTTGGGCAGAAGCAGTTAAGAATGCTTGTTACTTGATAAACAAATGTCCTTCCTCTGCAATTCGGTTCAAGACACCTCACGAAATGTGGTCAGGAAAGCCTCCTAAGTATGACAATTTGAAGATATTTGGGTGTGTGGCCTATGCTCATGTTAAGCAGAGTAAACTAGACCCTAAAGCCAAGAAGTGTGTTTTCTTAGGCTATCCAGAGGGTGTTAAGGGATACAGAGTCTGGTGTGTAGAACCAGGGGCTGCTAAGGTGGTCATTAGCTGTGATGTGATCTTTAATGAGACTGAGTTTTACAAAGATCTGAAGCAGCAGGGAGGTGAAAGCATGGACCGAGTCTCAGAAGGGGATATAGAGCTTGAGGTGGAAAATGTAGACAAGCAGCTTAGTGAACCAGAATAGGTGTTTGATCAACCAGCTCTGGAGCCAGATGTGCAACAGCAGACTTATAATCTAGCTAGGGATAGACAAAGAAGGGATATAAGGCCTCCAACTAGGTATGGTTACACTGATTTGATTGCTTTTGCACTCTGCACAACAGAAGAAATAGAGGAACCAACTAGCTATGAGCAAGCTATGACAAGCTTAGAGAAACAATTGTGGAGACAAACCATGAATGAGGAAATGGAGTCATTATCCAAGAACCAGACATAGGAGTTAGTAAGAAAGCCTAATGGACAAAAACTGGTTAGCTGTAAGTGGATTTACAAGCTCAAGGAAGGTATTCCAGGTGTTAAGAAGCCTAGGTACAAGGCTAGGCTGGTAGTAAGAGGATTCACCCAAAGAGAGGGCATTGACTACATAGAGGTTTTTTCTCCAGTGGTCAAGCATACATCAATAAGGGTGTTATTGGCTCTTGTGGCTACACAGAATTTGGAATTAGAGCAGCTGGACATCAAGACAGCTTTCCTTCATGGAGAGCTTGAGGAGACCATTTACATGAAGCAACCTCAAGGCTATAAGGTTCAAGGAGAGAAGGAGATGGTGTGTCTTTTGAAGAAATCTCTATATGGCTTGAAATAGTCCCCTCGTCAATGGTACAAACGATTTGATGATTTCATGCTACAATCAGGTTTCACAAGGAGCCTTCATGACAGTTTTGTTTATTTTAAAAGAATGAGAAATGAAGAGTTCATCTATTTGTTGCTTTATTGGTAGCTTGTTCAGACTTGACTGGGATTAAGAGGGTTAAGAAGACATTGCAATCAGAGTTCGTTATGAAAGATTAAGGGCCTACTCAAAAGATTCTGGGAATGCAGATTTCTAGAGATAGAAAGAAAGGGGTCTTGTGCCTTTCTCAGCAGGTTTATATTCAGAAGGTCCTTCAAAAGTTTGACATGGTAAATGCTAAACTAGTTGCAACGCCTCTTGCTTAACATTTCAAACTTTCACCCCGTGATTCGCCTAAAACAGATGAGGAGAAACCAACAATGGAGAGAGTTCCTTACTCAAGTGCTGTAGGGAGTTTAATGTACTCTATGATCTGTACTAGACCGGACTTAGCTCACTCAGTAAGTGTGGTTAGCAGATTCATGAGCAATCCTGGGAAACAGCATTGGCAAGGAGTAAAGTGGATTTTGAGGTATCTACAAGGGACAACTTCTGTTGGTTTAGTGTATGGTGAAGCAGGTGGAGCAGAGAATGGGATAATGGGGTATGTGGACTCTGACTATGCTGGAGATCTGGATCAACGCAGATCACTTATAGGCTATGTTTTTCAAATAAATGGTTGTACAGTAAGTTGGAAATTAGCTTTACAACATGTTGTAGCTTTATCCATGATAGAGGCTGAATATATTGCTTTAACTGAAGCAATTAAGGAGGCCTTGTGGCTTAAAGGACTGTTGGGAGAGTTGGGCTTTCAACAAGACAGTGTGGAGGTTTTGTGTGATAGCCAAAGTGCTATTCATCTGTCTAAGAACCAAGTGTTCCATGAACGTGCAAAGCACATTGATGTAAGGCTGCATTTCATTAGAGAAGTTCTGTCTAATGGGAAGGTGCAGGTGAAGAAGGTGATTATAGAGGAAAACGCAACTGACATGCTTACTAAGTCAATGCCAGCATTAAAGTTTCAACACTGCTTAGGTTTTGCTGCTAGTCAAACCTGCAGGGCTCTGAAGTACTTGGGGAAGACAAGACTGAAAGAGAAAGGTAGAATTGAATCAAAGCTGACAAGGTGGAGATTTGTTAATGCCAGGTGTCAACTTGATTAGTCTAGGTAGTTGTTGCTGAGGTGTACAATTTATTGGGTAGGATCTGTTGAATAGCTAGGCTGTTGACTTGTTGACTGTATAAAGCAGAGAGTCTTAAGGAGGCTAAATATATGAGAATTGAGAGGCTATTGTACCCATAGAGAGAGAACGTGAAAACAGAGAGTTCTAGAGAGAGAAAGTTAGAGACGGGAATTCTTTGTAGCTTCAGAAGAAAGTATATAGTCTATAACTTGAAGATAATCTCAGCAATAAAGATTTTCAGTTTTTTCTTCCAATTTCTTTTTCTGGTGATTGTGTTCTGTATAACCTTGTGGGATTGACTTCGTGAGAGTATCCTGGGTTTTTTCTCAACACACCCGTCCTTCATGAAATCCGAAGCTGAATATGTGCGAAATCCCTTGTGCTTTTCAAGGAGGCCCTTGCATCTCTCCTAGCCGACTTCGAACTCGGCAATCTCAGATTGTGGCTTTCTGATGCTATTTCCTTTGCATCTGATTGCTTCCAGACCAAGAAAAGCACGCATAAGTACCTCCAGAGGCCCCTCTTGAAGAAACAGATGATCAAGTCAGAACCCTGTAGTGCGTCTAATGCTGTCTAGGTAGAAATGCCAGTATTCAAGATCATCCCTTGGAACATCTTCAAACTTGGTTCTGCTCATTTCATCAAACAATACAAACTAAAGTAGCTGCAATGCTCTTCCATTTGTGGCGTCAAACTTTCCTTCATACCAAGATCTCCATTATTCTATCGAATATATATATATGTCTTGAAAATAGGAGCCAGCAGCGTCTTTGGTACCATGTAACCATCGACATTCTCAGCCTTTTGCCTTAAAAAATACTTTATCATCTATTTTTAGACCTTCCTCAAGTGTGAACAAAAGTAACTCCGAGCTGAAGTAATCATAATCATCCCCACGGCCAGGACAGAAATATTGTTGAACTGATCTGTCAATACATCTACAACAGATCCTTCACGGTTGAAACAATACTTAAAGGGATCGACCAGCATCTCCTTTTCTGCTTCCGTAACGCTATCCATTATGTCTTTGAGGGTCAAGTCCTCTTCTGAAATTGCTTCCGTCTGATCAAACTCATCCCATCTGCCCTCTCCCAAGGCCTTGAGCTTCTCCACCTTTACTGTCTTCTTTTATTGCCTTCATAATCTGAAACACATACAAAACAAGCCCAATAAATGTGAGATTTACATAATAATGTAAGAATTATTCACGAATGCGGATGAATGTATTCTTTTGCACCATTTTCTTGATGAAAATTGTTGAATAAGAAGCACTAAACTGATCACCCAAGAAACGGATTATTCATCAAGTCTTTATTAGCTTTGATTTCTAACTAATTTAACTTTCCCAATGCTCTTTTTATTTTTTGGTAACTAGTTATTTTTTTGTTCGCTCAACTCTCCGTTCTTTTTTTTTTTTTCTTCTAAATACTTTTTTTAAATTATTATTATTATTTCAGATATCCCTTTTTTTTTTTTTGGCTAAACAATTATCACTTCATCATTTGCATAATATTGATCTTCAACTTAATTTGTTTCATTTTTTTTTTTTTTGTCTTTTCCTAAAGAACAATTACTTTCACTTGATTTATTAATACTACATCCAAGTTCGTTTGGAATTATTCCAATATGCATTCACCCACATACAATGAAAAGCAGATGTATAAATAATAATTTATTTTATAAATCAGACAAAAACTTCGATCGTCGCATACTTTTTAAAGCACGAACATATTGAATATTTTACTTTAACAAGTTATGACATATATACGTCATCTAGACTGCTATTCCATTTTTTTTTTAAACACAGGTAACAGCTTTTTATTTTCAGTGCGCTAGGCTTGAAACCAGCCTCAAAGAATTTTATGGTCAGAAACCAAAACTCCCAAAAAACTACGACGTTTAGTGAGTAATAGACAAAATAAATAAACAAATAAAGTTTTAAGGACTGCTAGTAGTTCAGGACAAACGTAACCAAAAACCTAGTAGTATTCGGATTACATCAACACATTGCATCCTTTGATTCTTCTTGGTCATTTTATTTTAGAAGATGATTCAGATCAATACTATTGCGATGTACGTGAAGAAGAAATGGATTGACAATTTCGTATTTATTATTGTGAAGATTGCACGTATATTGCCCGCATACATTGCCTAACTTCCGAGGTATGTAAATTTTATAATCTTTTTAAATAGTTTTTTTTTAATATAATTTTGATTTCGTACCGATTAGTGTTTTTTTTTATTATTATTTTTTCAATTAGTTTATGATGTTGGTCATATACACTCAAAGTGAAATTTCATCCAAAACCAACATTTTGATCCTACCTTTTTTTGTCTTATACGTCTAATCGAATAATGAATCCGTTAAACCGAACTATCAGCAATAATTTCACTTTTATTGATTTTGAGTGTCTATGACGAACATCATAAACTAATTAAAAAAAAAAAAAAAAGATCAGTACGAAGTCAAAATAATTATAAAGAACTATTAAAAAAAAGTTATAGACTTTGCATACCTAGGAAGTTAGGCAATGTATATGGGTAATATACTTGCAATCTTCACAATAATAAATACGAAATAGGTGATCCACTTCTTCTTTACATACATCGCAGTGGCATTGATATGAATCATCTTCTCAAATCAAATGATCGAGAAGAATCAAGGGATGCATGTGGTATTCACACTTAATGGTGATTGGCAATGGACCACTTAAGAAATGAAGATTAAAAACACATTCCAAGCAGTGAAACAGGAAGGATCGAGTATGATTAACTGCATCAGGAACAATGCCAACCCAATCCTAATAGGATTTTTGACAAGCATCACTAAAGGAAGCAAATGATCGTGACTTCGACATTTCAAGAATATTGTGTCAAGAGAAACACATTCTGGACACAAGTGAAAGTCACATCCATCTTCACGACAACTGAAAATGAGAGAACAATTTTCTTCGCGGCATGAATGACCGGATCGAGGCTTGCTGGCCTGGAGTATGAGAGGATGGCGTGGCGTGAGCGAAAAGGGACGATTGATTTTCTCTTGCAAATCTGCGCATGATTTGTGAAGAAAATTCTCACACTCTTTTGATGTACAAGAATAGGCTAGACCCGACCAGGGAGAATGACACGCAGTGAGTTAATGGTGGTTTCAAAAACCAATATTGGCAAAAAACATACGTACGAAAGCGTGAAATCGTAAATAACAAAAATTTCTCAAACTTTTATCGTCGTGGCTATATTAGTTTAATATATAAAAGAGATAGAAAGTGAGAATTATATCATCGTCCGATTAGGTCGACTCTATCAAAATAAACTTTCAAACCTACAAATGATCCTATCATTCAAAATCCCATTCTTATCAAAATAAACTTTCGTCGCTGGATTGAACGAACGGGTGGGCGTTCCTATTAAGGGATTGATTCATTTACTCACTTTTGGTGTTTTAGTTTCAGCTCTCAACACATGAGAAAAAACAAAGAGTGCAAAACAGAACTTTTCTCCTTTGAGCTTTTTATTAACTAAAAGTCTACCAACCAAAAATCTTGAACCAAAAACTCTCTATTTAACTTGATATAAATCTTATTTATAGTGTAAGGTAGATTTCCCAAATATTCCATCTTAAATTTAAAATATTCTCAATTTTTAAAATTAAGATCAATATAAAATTAAATTAGAATATCATACACACACACACGACACGCACATATAGTGCGTCGAACTTTCCTTCAGCCGAAGGAAAGTTAGTTACCTTTCCCCGGCCCCGCCGCGGCGCGCCCCCCCCCCCCCCCCCTTTAATTTTAAGTTTAAATTATAAAACATATAATATACATATATATATGTCATATGTATAATATATATTATATTTAGTCCGGAAAGAAGGAAATCCTTCTTTTCGTTTCTCTTATACACACACACATCAATATATATATTTATATATTTATTTTATAAATATTTAATTTAAAAATCTCAATATAAATATTCAAAATCTCAAAAATAGAAAACCAGCATATCATAATTTGTACACTAGTGACTCCCACCAACTAGCAGTAGGCATATACACAGTGAGTCCAGCTCACTAAGTTATCTAATTTTATTATTTAAATAATCTCCATTATTTAAACGATACAATTAATTCTCAATTAATTGTTTGGGTAACAAATAAATATTTGTGATAATAAAATAATAAAAACAGATACTCTATTTTATATTTTATATCACACATTTAGTAAGCTAAAAATATAACATATCAAATACACTTATTCAATTGCTAACGAAGGCGGTATGGGGAACAATGGACCTACAATTTCCAATAAATTTGATAACTAATCAAATTCTTTGATTAATTTATCAACTTTATTAATGCCCGAGTTACTCTACTAAAAATTTGGAACTGCATTCATGAAATTATAGATATAAATTTACTCAAACAATAGAGTCATCTATTTGATATAGTCATTACATATAGATCAATCCTCCATAAATAATCCATAACCTCTCTAATTACATCTTGATTCTCGAGTACCATTGATTCTCTAATGATTGATAAATTCATGAAGTTAATCACGAATTAAGCGCTTATACCGTTCAAGCCTTGAACAAACACACAAGGGAATTTTTTTATCTACTTCTTAAATAAGAAGGAATGGATTCCATCTTGTAATATTAACTTTCGCGGTTACTTATTTCATCATATCTCAAAAATACATGGAATAAGATTTGCTACTCAAATCCATATTGAGTAAATCAAAAGACATATTCTATAGATAGGACTGCTATTAACTCAGGATTAAGATAATTCTCTATATAATCATCGGTTGATATAATTAGAATCCACTATATTTAATGGAAATTATCAGCAATTCCTATCACGTCATGTTCCCTGTCCTACATAATCACATTATGCACAATACACTCATTAAATATCTCGCTATATTAATGGTTTGGATAAGACCGTTCCATTCTTGATGGTAATGACATACATTAGTGATATTCAATTAAATATTCCATAGTTTAATCGATTAATTAATTAAATAATTGATTATTTATCACAGTTTTAATTATCATCTTTAAATATTATCCTCTGGTAAATAACTCTTATATACACTATTTAAGGTCACGTAGATAATTATAAAATTTTAATGATATTTATTAAATATCAATCATACATGCATATACAACTAAAATGAAATAAAACATTTATTTGCATAAATCACAATAAAGTTGTAGCATCACATGCTTTATGGACACCAATCCCAACAGTTAAATCTTATTCAACATAACGTTACTGAAAACTGTTTTGAAGATTTTAATTTGTGCCAGTGATATAGAACGTCAAGAATAATTCCTTCCTTATTAAAAAAAAAAAAAAAAAAAAGAAGATAATTCCTTCCTTGCCTCGGGGCCTTTAAGTGCACTTGTGCATTTCTTTCGCCAATCTCTTCATCCCTTTTCCTTTCTGCTTATTTTAAATCCTACCAAGCACACGCTAAAAGAAAAGGCTTAAACAAAGGAAAGGAATGATTGTACTATTATTATATGTTTCCTTCTCAAGACAGAATTGCCTAGACCTTTTCGAGTAAAGTTTGGGAATCAGTTGAGAATTCTTTTGCTTTATAATGGATTCAAATATTTCTTGAACTTGCTCAGATCAAGAACGAATACAATGCTTTCTTGTACACATTAATAATGAAGAAATCGTGTAAAGATTTATTACCAAACTAGTATTTTGTACAGGGTTTGGAACATGTTTAAGTGATTAGGATTACAATTAACATTTGTTTCGATATAACAAGCTATTAGAAAGTTGAAGATATTTGTTTTTGGTTTTTTGATTTTTTGGTTTTTTTTTTTAAATGATAGTGACAAGTATCAGCGGATTCACTAGGTATCCCGATTAAAAAAAGCTATTTGTATATATACATATATTTATATTATTGAAAAGATATATAGTTATTTATGTAACTCCACACAATTTTCAAAGTTTGTTTTTTTACTTTTAACAAGAATGAAAAATTATAGGCCTAAAACCATTAGGTCTAGTGGCTCCGAAGATGTTTTGGTGGGATGGGGTTTTGAGGGGAAGTTGCGGGTTTGATGTATCATTTTGTGTACAAGATTAAAATTGTTGTTTATTTCATTTTTATTTTATTTTATTTTATATATATTGAATTTGAAATGAGGACTCTAAACTTTAGATTTCATGATTTTAGATGAAATATTATGACTAGATATGCCTGTAATCACTAATTATTATTAATTGATTAGCTAAGTTGAACAATGTATAGTTAATTCTTGTTATTGCCACTATTCTTTTTGGCTAGCTATCGTAAGCGATTTATTTCTATTTCCATGGAACGCTAATAAAAAATGTAACCGTTTGCTTCAAAGTGAACAAAGTTATCATTTTTATGCCTGTGATAACATGGTAAGGGTAATTTCTCTCTTGCAATCATTTCTCTTTGTTTTTTTCACTTTTTTAAAGATATTCTTTACCTATTCACAACAAAATGTATGGTATTAAAAAAAAGTAAATGACATTATTAATTTTAGTTTTTCTTTTAAAGATATTTTGGGTATGATTATGTTAAAATTAAGTGTTGACCTATAAATGGTAAAAATTTGTATATAATAAAAGTAATTTGATTGTATAAAATACAAAATTTCAAAATATATACTTTCTAAACAAAATTAAAATACAAGATATAAAAAGGTAAATAACCCAATATCTTTTGTTTCAAGTTAGATGATAATAATTTTTAGAGATATGACATGTTGTTTTTTCAAGCTCTACGACAAAACAATGGTACGGCCAATTGTTTTTTTTTATTTTTTTTTTTTATTTTTCCAGAACAAAAACATTTGGGTTGTTTCTAAAATTTGGATTTCTTCTTCTTCTTCTTTTATTCTTCTTATTATTTTTTAAATTTCATATGTATATGTTCTGCTCAACTACGAATGCTGAACACATAATTATTTATCGAATGAAAATAAAGAACATGAATTAATAAATCAGTACTATACCAAAACCTACTTTGCACAATCCAAAGTTATGAATGACGTTTTGGTCCCTATTTTAATTTTTAATTTTTAGCTAAAACCTCAATTTTTTTTTTATTGAATTTGGCAATTTGCTAAACTAATGTTAAGAGGAAAAACAAAAAAAAAAAACCTTTAAAAAGAAAATAAATTAGATATGTAAAAAACTCTCTCAGCTCTCCCCTCTCCCTCGGTCTCCTTGTCTCTATCTCTCTCTCTATCGATCTCCATTCCCTTTCTTTCCCTATTGATTTCCTACCCTTTCCCCTATCCCTCTCCCTCGCGATGTCCCTCTACGACCAACCCAA
The DNA here is from genome assembly GCA_025413485.1 of Ficus microcarpa. Classification (NCBI taxonomy): domain Eukaryota; kingdom Viridiplantae; phylum Streptophyta; class Magnoliopsida; order Rosales; family Moraceae; genus Ficus; species Ficus microcarpa. The sequence continues at coordinate 370,938 of CM046386.1, forward strand.
GGCCCTTTTGACACCAAGTCGTAGATCCCACCATCGCGTGAACCCTCTTTTGTTGAGCTCTCCTCTACCCAGATCCCTCTGCTGCTAGGTCCCTTCGCGATCAATCAAGATCGTCACGAGGCCAGTAACACTCCTAGGTTGTTGCCATCGTCTTGAGATTTGAGATATATATATATATATATATTTAAATAATTGATTTTTTTTTGATATTTTAAGGTTTTGTTATTGTTTTACTTCATTAAGATTAGTTTAGTATATTTAATAAAAATTGAGGTCTCACTTAAAAAATAATAATAATAAAATAAAAAATAGGAACCAAACGTCATAAACGTAATTTATGGACCAATCGAGCAATTACGGGCTTATTTGGAGCACATAATTTCTATCTGTTTCTAGATTTTTTTATTTTTTAAAATCTTTTTTCTCAACTTAAAACTATTCTTCAATCTTCATATCTCCAAATACCTATAGTAAACTCAAATTTTAAAAGTCTATAATTTTGTTATTTTAAAGTCTAAATGAGAGGATTTTTTTTTAATTACATAGAATTTTAGAGAAACGAAATAAGATCTATATTAACTTTTTTTTTTCTAAATACATATTGAATTTTTGTACTTTTTTTTTACTCAAACCAGTTTCTTTTAACCAAAGACACATTTCTTAAGGTCCAATACAAATATTCTTAAAATTATATATTCAAAATCTCCTCCAATTGGGCCCTGAGACGTGAACATATTAGTTGAAAAAAGAACCTTTTCTACTCTTTTAAGGAGTTCATGGTCATTTCAGCTAAAAAAAAAGAACGAGGCCCAAAACACACAAACATAATAATTTAAAAATCAACCGAGAAATTAACACAAATAAATTAATAAAGGAGTTTCAACGAACAAGAAAGGAAAATAATTATTAAAAGAACAACAAATGAAGTGAAAGAAGACAGAAGCAAAAGACAAAGTTCTATCCGTGGCCGGTGTTTGTCAGGAGAGAGTGTTTATTATTTATTTATTTATTTATTTATTTATTTATTTATTTATTTATTTTCTTCATGTCTCCTCATGAGTTTTCTGCTTATATAGAAATTGTTTTATTTAATCGTGGTGGTTCTGAATTTTTGTTTTCATTTTTACTTTTAAGGAGAAACAACAAACATTTTTGGACCCGAATGACACTGGACATCTTTTGGAAAAACAAGATATGATGATATTATCGTTATCCAAATTTACAAAGGATATGTGGAATGTTTCCAGAAATCCGTTATTTAAAGAACAAAGACAATAACCAAATAAAATCTCTCTGTTTGAGATTGTTTTAAGTGACATAGACTTCGCAAATGTACTGGACTCTTACAATGTAATTAATTACAATACCCAGCAGATTGATCTTGTAGAAAACAAACAACTCGAAAATTAAAAGATAAAATATAAATAAATAATACAGGAGGGAAAAAAATAAAATAAAATAAAATTCATAGCTTTAGCTAAAAAGTAAAATGGCCAAAGTTTTACATCTCAAATACTACGCGGCCCGCGTCCTTCCCCTTCAACTTTGAAGCTACTTTAAAACACTCGTCCTTCATGAAATCCGAAGCTGAAGATGTGCCAAATCCCTTATGCTTTTCAAGGAGGCCCTTGCATCTCTCCAAGCCGGCTTCGAACTCGGCAATCTCAGATTGTAGCTTTCTGATGCTATTTTCTTTGCATCTGATTGCTTCCAGACCAAGAAAAGCACGCGCAAGTTCATTTAAAAGCCCGTCGTATAGATCCGATTCAACAATTTCGGACCCTGTAGTGGAGCGAATGCTTTGTAGGTAGAAAGTCCAGCGTTTAAGATCATCCCATTTGACATCTTCAACCTTAGTTCTGCGCATTTCATCAACGACAATACAAACTAAAGTAGCTGCGATGCTCTTCATTTGTGGTGTCAAACTTTCCTTCATACCAAGATCTCCATTATTCTTGCGAATCAATGCTTTTAAAATAGGAGCCAGCGTCTTTGGTACCTTGTAACCTTCAACATTCTCCACCTTTTGCCTTAAATACTTGTCATCTATTTTTATACCTTCCTCAGGTGTGAAACAAAACAACTCCCAGCAGAAGTCGTCAATGTCATCGTCATCAAGACAGAAATATTGTTGGATTCTCTCAATATCTACAAGAGATCCTTCACGGTCGAAACGAGAATTTAAATATTTCCTCACAGCATCATAATTGTTCCTTCGGGCAGTCGTCTTAGGATAATCAGACTTAAAGGGATCGAGCAACATCACCTTTTCTGCAGGATCAGTAATGCTATCCATAATGTCTTTGAGGGTCAATTCCTCCTTTGTATTGGCTTCCTCTGATCACTGATTGACTCTACATCAAACTCATCCCATCGGTCCTCTCCCAAGGCCCTGAGCACTCCACCTTTAGTGTCTTCTTTTATTGCCTTCATAATCTGAAACAAATGTGAGATTTAAAATGCGGTATAAATTATTCATGATAATTGTTGAATAAGATGCACTGAACTGGTCATCCAATAAACGGATTATTCATCAAGTCTTTATATTGGCTCTGATTTATAACTAATTTAACTTCCCCAATGCTTTTTTTTTTTTTTGGTAACTAGTATTTTGTTTTGTTTTCTTTTTATTCGCTCAATTCTCTGTTTTTTTTTAAATACTTTTAAAATTATTATTATTTCAGATATCCAATTCATTTTTTTGCGAATCAAATTATTATTTCATCACTTGCAAAAATTGTTCAACTTAATTTGCTTCTTTTTTTTCCCCCCTAAAGAAAAATCACTCTCACTTGATTAATTAATACTACATCCAAGTTCGTTTTGGATTTATTCCAATATTTATTTACAAGCACCCACATATATATATATATATATATATATATATATAATATGATGAAAAGCAGACGGATAAATACTAATGTATTTTACAAATCAGACAAAAACATCGTCACATACTTTTTGAAGCACTAACATATTTGAATATTTTACTTTAACAAGTGATACCATATATACGACATCTAGACTCTTCTTCCAAATTTTTTTATTTTAATACAGGTAACAGCCTTTTATTTTCAGTTCGTTAGGCTTGAAATTCAGCCTTCAATAAATAGGATAGTAATACTTACCAAGTAGAATATAATATTTCGCTTAAAACTATACGGCGATATTAAAATATTTGGATATATATTTAAACTAGGTTTTTAATTCATTATGGTTTTTAATTCAGTATTTAGTCCCCATAAACTTTATGTCTCTAAACGTTTTTGGCTAATAAGTCTGCAAATGTAATAGTTTTGACGATTTATAATTGATGGTGATTTCTCAAGTTTAATGAAGGTAGCTGGTATAATTTAAAATTTGTAAAGACCAAAAACAAATATAAAAACAAAAACATCGTATGAAGCGCTTTTTTTTTTTTTTTTTTTTTTGACATCGTGCTAAATGTCTTAACTTCAAAGGTTTGAAGATAACATTTTGCATCCTACGGGTCTGATCTTTAATTACTTATCTTATGATAGACCTTTGACAAACTTTAGGTACTGATTATCAATTTATGGAAAGAACTAGAAACTAAAACCCCAAAAAGTAACGTTTTAGTGAGTATTCGAAACTAACGGACTCATTATTCGATTAGACATATAAGACAAAAAAGGTAGATCAAAATGTAGGTTTTGGATAAAATTTGACTTTTATTTATTTTGAATGTTTATGACCAACATCATAAACTAATTGAAAAAAATAAAAAATAAATAAATAAACACTCATCAGTACGAAATCAAAATTATATAAAAAAAAAACTATTAAAAAAGCTTATAAAATTTACATACCTCGGAAGTTAGGCAATGTATATGGGCAATATACTTGCAATCTTCACAATAATAAATACGAAATTGTTGATCCACTTCTTCTTCACATACATCGCAGTAGCATTCATCTGAATCATCTTCTAAAATCAAATGATCATGAAGAATCAAAGGATGAATGTGGTATTCATACTCAATGGTGATTGGCAAGGGACCGCATAGGAAATGAAGATTAAAAACACATTCCATGCAGCGAAACAAGAAGGATCGAGTATGATTAACTTCATAGGAACAACACCGACCCACTCTTAAAAGATTTTTGACAAGCGTCACATTGAATCTCACAAGATGCATTCTTCACTAAAGGAAGCAAGTGGTCGTGACTTCGACAGTGCACAATAATTGTGTCAAGAGAAACACAATTTGGACACAAGTGAAAGTCACATCCATCTTCAGGGCAACTGAAAATGAGAGAACAATTTTTTTCGCAGCACGAACGGCAAGATCGAGGTTTGCTAACCTGGAGTATGAGAGGGTGGCGTGAGTGAAAGGGATGCTTGATTTTCCGTTGCAAATCTGCACATGATTTGTGGAGAAAATTCTCACACTCTTTCGAAGTGCAAGAATAGGCTGGACCAGACCAGAGAGAATGACATGCAAAGCAGTTAGCTCTTCCCTTCCTTTCATCTTCATGTTCGACCAGTATCATTGGATTCTGATGGCAGGCATACTGAACGACGTTGTGATGCTGGGTGCTGCCGTCGACATCGTCGGATGTTATCATCGGGAGTGGAATCATAGCGCAAGTCGTATGCATGTGGAAGTCAGAGCATTGATCACATGCATAAGTACATTCATCATTTTCGAAGGGCTTCTCGCAGTAATAGCAGCAACTACTACTACTAGATGATCGCTTGGCAAGCGTCAAACGGTGGACAGCGTGCAACGAGTGATTGATGTGTTGCGGCAACTCTTCACATTTCGTGTGGATGCAATGCAAGCATTCTGTGCAAACGTAACCACTTGGATCATATTGTGCGCTGAATGAACGATTGCAGATGAAGCAGTTCCATCCAAGCCCAACATCCACGAAAAGCTTCAAATCATGCTCGTGACTGAAATGTTCAATTATTCTCCTGATCTCACCCATTTTTTCCCTCTCTCAATATCTCTCCACTCAAATTTATTAAAGGAAGAAATTATACGTCAAATGCAATCGTTTATTTCCTAGGCTCCGATATTAATATATATGGTTCTTGTGGACCCCAATAGCATCTGTATGAAATCCACGCCCAAGAAGTTTCTCTGTAATGTTGTTTTATACTATATTCTTTCCTTAGGTACTACTATAAGCACCATTTAAAAAAAAAAAAAAAAGTACTACTATATATAAGCAATATATATTCCGCTCTTTTAAAACATAAATGCATTTTCCTTTGAAATCCTTCTTTTGAGATGGCATTACAAATCGGTTTAAATATTTTTCTTCAGTGAATCTTCATTTTATTTCCAAAACTTTGATTAGGATACAAAATAATTACGGTTAATTATAGGAAACAAGAGAAAGTGAGGAGAAAGAATGAAGAGTGAGAAAGTGATGAGAGAGAGAGAGGAGAGAGAAAGTGAGTAGAGAGAACCCAGAAAAGAGAAAGTGAAGAGAAATTATGAGAAGCAAATGAAGAGAGAGAAAATGAGAGAAGAGAAAGTGACACAGTTTAAAGAGACACTAATGAGAGATAGCGAGGACAAAGAAAATGATGAGAGATGATAATAATAGTAAGAGAAACCAGTGAAAACCAGTGGTATAGTATGATTGACTGCAGTATATCTATTGTAACGATCCGTTCGATGTGGTAGTTACTCTACTTAATATATATGTATATACATTTTTCAAAATATTTATATATATAAATATGCGTATGTATAGCTTCTACTTTCTTTGTTACGTGGAATCAAATATATATAGTGAGCCTAATCACTTAAAAATGTTCCAAAGCCTGCATTAAATTACTAGTCTAGTAATAAATGTGTACACACGTATATGTTGCAATTCATTATTAATCTCCACTTGTAACTAACAAATAATTAGACAAAATTTATTTGAATGCATTATAATTGGGGCTTTTTAGTGTCCTTGTACATTCCTTTTATTAATCTCTTCACCCGTTTTCTTTCTTCTAATTTTTTCTCCTACCAAACAAATTCTTATTTAAAAAAAAAAAAAAAAAGGGGCTTAAACGAAGGAATGGAATGCAACTATTCTTGCTTCCTTCTTAAGAGAGAATAGCCAAGACTTTTTTGGATGGAGTGAGAATATCTTTTTCTTTATAATTAATGGAGAATATCTTTATGAGAATGAGGAAAAAAAAAATGGAAAGGATTGCAGGGAGGGATTATTATTATTATTCTTATTTTAAGTGAGGAAAGAATTATCCTTGCCTTGTGATCACATGCACAAATTAAATTCTTCAAAATGATCTTCAATAATAATGATTGTAAATATAATATAACGATAATTCCATAGTTGACTCAATCATAAGGTGTAGAGTTCACGTCGTCCACCTTTAAATTCAAAAAAAAAAAAAAAGTCTTGAATAATTATGTTTTTTTATAAATAGGAACTGTGGTGATTCTATCATTTTTAAGTTTTTAGTCCTATAAGTAAGAATCCATTTTCCTATGTATGACAGGGAGACGGGTTTTTTATACTAGTTTTTATCAGTTGGTCATTCGTGATTTATCCTGTCAATATCAAACCAATACTTCAACAGTCGAAACTGGAATGAGGCATAAGGAGAGATAACGGGAGTCGAATCTAGGTGGATGAAGAGGAGAAGCAAGCAAAGTCACCCATCCATCATGTGGGTGTAACTAATTTGAAAATTATGTCTTGTATCTATATCTATGATCTATATAACTATCTTAAAAAATAGTGTTTCTTGAAAACACTAATAAAATTAGTTGATAAATTATTTTTTTAATAAAATTAGTTGATAAATTATTTTGTCTTTTTGTGATGATGATTTTTTTTTTTTTGCCCCCTTGCTGTGTTGTTTTCTTCTAGCTATTCCTTTTCATTTTTTGCCCTTTAACTTTTCCTAGGTGTCTTTTTCTATTCTCTTACTTTTTTTTTTTTTAATTTCCATAAACATATATTTATCTAACGGATTTACTTTCCCGATCTAAATTTGTGCCAAAGTGGCTTTAATGAATATATATTTACAATTTTTTCTCAGTGAAATAAATTAATCTCAAATACAATTAAATTTGAACATCTTTTTTTTTTTTTTTCTCAGACATACCTTTGATAGGTTTATCATTCGATAGCTTTTTTCTATTTCAAACTCAAGTTTTTAATATTCTTTTTTCAAATGTACTTTTACTTTAATAATTTTTTTCCATCAAATATGCATCCCCTAAGCAATATATATATATATATATTTTTTTTAAGTTGTCTTCCTTTTAAACATATCTATGGAGGTTTTGATTAGTTTTACAATTTGATTTGTCTTAACGAGTTTTTTTTTTTTTTTTTTGTCTTTTTATATGATTTATTTATTTTTACATATATAATATTGGGTGGAAATACTTTTTCACTTTAACGCACGTTCATTTTGAATCTAAGTTATTTACCTCTTTTTTCTCTTGTTAAAAGTCCAATAACAATTTATTTACTTTTTTCTTAGGGGAATTCTACGGGGGGAACGTTTTTTTTTTTCATCGATAAGGTAAAATCTAACCATCATTATTTGATTTAAGTGAAAGTGAATATGTTGTTTAGCACACAAAATTCTAATTCAAATAATTCAGCAATATTATTTGTTGCCAAACCGGAATCTGAAAAAAATCCAGAATCCGGTGATTGCCGCCACCGATTCCAAGAGCAACGCTCGTGATTGCCACCGGTGACCCATCCTCGTCGGTCGCATCGCCGAGGCCGACGGATCCAGAAAACCAACGGAAGATCGTGATCTCAGCGGAAAACCTCCTGCGAACCATCACGATCTTGTGGATTGCCCAAATCGTAGAGGTGGTCAAGGCCGGTGAGATCGCGATCTTCCGGCTTGTCATGGTTGCGGGCCTGCTGCCCTTTACCTCCGACGATCACAAACGACGTCTCGCACTCACGGCGCCGGCCACCGGCGAACACCGTCCTCGCGAGTCACCCACGGCCCAATCGCGAATCACCTACGGATCGAAGGCGGAGATCTTGTGGATTGAGATCTGAATCGCGATTCTGTGGATTGCCCCTCGCCGGAGTTCGCACACACCCCACAACCCACTCGACGCTACAATTATTATTATTATTTTTAAATCTGGCATTGGAAGCTTTTTTTGCTGAAAATAGTGGTCCGCAGAGAAAATGACAAGGCGGCAGCGGCGGCAAGGGTGTCGGAGTTGATGGAGGGAGGGAGGTTCATTTTTTTTTTTTTTTTTGAATTAGTGATTGTGTTTATAATAACATGTGAGTGGGCGCATACTAGATTTTGTGCATACATAAAATCTTTACCATCGAAATAACATCCAATGGTCAAAAAAAAATTTACTCAATCAAAATTATACCCCGTTGTAGAATCCTCGTTCTACTTTATTTCTCTTCGCTTTATCTTTCTCAATCTCTCCATTCAGTGTCTCTCTCATCACTTTCTCTTTCCTCACTTCCTTTTGTATACCCTAATTAATTGTAATTATTTTGTATCTTTAAGAAGAGAAAAGGGCAATTTTGTAATATCAGACCATTAAGCACGTAAAAAGAAATGGAAATGAGTGCAGCTTTAGGATGGAAAGGTAATTTTATATTTTTCAACATATAATATTGGTAACGAAAATCATAAAAACTTGCTGAAGAGTCATAATAGAAATGCTTCTTGTCATAATTTTTGAGAGAGTTGGAGTGTTGGTTTTTTGTGTCGTTTTTTGCCTAAGCTCCATTTTTCCCTTCTTCATTTTCTTCTTGTTCTTCTTCTTCTCCATTTCTTATTGCAGTGCTCTTATCTACGATTCAAAAGCAGCTTGGAGATTTTGCAAGATTTGGAAGGAAATATGGTCGAATGGATTTTGGTGTGCCTTTTTTCAATACAAAGCAAAACCCAAAGCAAAAGCAAAAGAGATTAAGGGGGTGTTCGGTAGAAAATTCAGTTTAAACTAAATTGTACTTTTTTCATCATAGTTTTTGTCTTTTCTGAAAAAATTTTTTTGTCTTTTCTGAAAAATTACTGTTGAAATTTAAAAATTTTAAACTAAACTCATTCACTAAACACCCCCTAATAAAAGGAAAAAAAAAAAAAAAAAAACCCTACATAGAGAAACTTGTTTCTTAGCCACTTGAAATCTCTTCTCCTACTTTGAGATTGGATTTTGAGTTTTTGATGCAATAGGAAGGGTTGCTACAGTCACAATTTTATGTTTCAGTTATGGATGACAGCCTTCTTGATAGAAAACTTATTGAGAGGGTTTTGAAAACCTCATCTTATCAAGATGCTTTCTTTGTTTGGCAAGAAGGAAACTCTTTCCAGGAAAATTTTAGCTCAATGGATCTCCTTTTTCTTGTTACTACTGGATTTTTATTTACAGAGAGAGAGAGAGTAAAGTGACGGCTTGAAAATAAAGGAGGAGGAGAACAAGGCATCAAGAGAGAGAAAAAAAGGGAATATTTAAGAGGGAAAAAATACTCTCCGGTTGCCATTCTTCAGAAATATCAAATGCCCCCATGTACCCTTAAAAACCTGTACCGTTGGCTAAAAATTTGAATAAATAATTCAAAAATGACATGATAGTTACGCATTCTTTCTCGCACTGAGTCTAATACTGTGCTTGTGTGTGTGTGTGTATATGTGTGGAGTACTTCTCTCTCTCTCTCTCTCTCTCTCTCCATATATGTATATATATGTATGTATATGAATAATACAAAAGTGGGGACATGACCCCTCATTTCTAAAGTGGGGGGCTACAGACAGGCCCCTAATTGAAAATATCAAAATAAAATAAAGATTCACATAAAAGAAATACTTAATATTTGAAGAATTCAGGCCTTCGAAGTCTAACTTTTGTTAAATTTTGATTGGGGTGGCAATAAAGATAGATGATATCCATTCTAAATTCGTGTGTCGGGCAAAATAATAACAAATATAAACTTTCATTTGACAAAAGAAGACAAAGATGAACACCAAAAAGAAAAGGAAGACAAAAAGATATTCGGTATGTTTGTTAAGTTGAAATTAAAGGCTCAAATAAAGAAATGGAATAACTGACAACTAATATGCTGCCTTCTTATGAGAAGGTTTGACTTTTTCGGAAAAAGTTGTGAATATAGACGGAGAAATCTTTAAGAAAGTGAAAACAGAGAGAGAAAGGATTGCTACGTATGAATTATACTTGCAGTGTTATCTCGGACATTAAATTAAAAAAGTTGTGAAGAGATCGAGAATATCTTTAAGAAAGTAAAAAAAAAAAAAAAAATTTAAAGGACTGCAAGGAAGGAATATTATTCTTATCGTGTTATCGTCGGCATTTCAAAAAAAAAAAAGGTAATATTATCTACTTCGAAGCAAATAGTTCAAAATGTAGATTCTTGAATATTGGTTTTCCGTGGAAACAGAAATAAATGGCTCATAATACCAAAAGGAAAAGTGACAATAACAAGTAAATAACTATGTACTTTGCAACTTAGCTAATCAATATATAATATTTATGGCTGAAGATATAACCTAGCTATATTACACTTGATTGTATTATAAAATATAGAGTTTAGGTTCCTTATTTCAAATTCATCATATAAAAAATAAACAAAAATGAAAAAAAAAAAAAAAAAAAAACTATCTCAATCTTGGACACAAAATGATATGATACCCACAACTTCCCCTCAAAACCCTATCTTCCTCAAACATATCTTCGGAGCCACTATACCGAAATATATGGATAATATATATCTTTTCATTTACATATACATACATATATATATATACACGTATATAGCTTCTACTTCCTTATAGTTTGTTATATCGAAACAAATATACCAAAGCTTAATCACTCAAACATGTACCAAAGCCTGCACAAAATTACAAGTCTGGTAATAAATCTGTACACAAGTATAGATTGCTTTATTATTAATCTCCACTCATACCAAGAAAGCATTAGACAGACTACAGAGTTAAAAAATTGATTTGATCCGTAATACCCTGAGCCATTTAAGTGTACTTGTGGATTTCTTGCACGAATATTTTCACCCCTTTCCTTTCTTCTTATTTCATACCAAACACACTCTTCAAGAAAAGGCTTAAAAGAAAGGAAATGAATGATTGCTATTATTGCTTCCTTTTTAAGAAAGAATTGCCTGGAGTACCTTGTCGGCTAAATTCAAGAAAAGCAAAAGATTGCAAAGAAGGAATTATTCTTTTTTCTTTTTTTTTTTTTAAGTAAAGATGGAATTAATCTTGACGTGATATTACTGGCACAAATTAAAGTCTTCAAAACGGTTTTAAATAACTTTACGTTAAATAAGATTTGACTCGCTTACAATATCTAGACACAAAAGCAAAAGTACTAATGAAATTATTTTTCCATTTTTTTTAATATAACAACTTCAAAATTTACAATATTAATTCTCCTCTTAAATAGAAAATTAAATTATGAATTTCACAATTAATAACATTTTTAAATTGATAACGAGAAAATATACATATGATGTTATTCCCATTTTCTATTTTAATTGGAATTTTGTGAAAATATTATGTGTAAAAAAATTCATTATATATAATGAATGAATAATAATAATTATGTGAATTAAAGAAGTAAATTTTATGTCATATCAACATTTATCTACTAAATTAAATTTAACAATCCTACTATAATCTCAAAAAAAAAAAAAAAAAAAAAGGTTCAGGGGAGTGCTCGTGCGTCTCCCCACCCAATGGGTAATTACCTACTGGGTAAGGCAGTGGGCTTAAAAAATAAATAAATAAGGGAAGGGGTGCCATGCACCACTCCCCTTGCTCAGTCTGCCTGCCTGCTATCCAAAAACAAATTTAGAAAATAGGCTGCACAAGAAGGGGGTTTTTGAAAATTCAAAATCCAATCCTAAACGAGCAAAACAAAAATGAAAAGATAAGAAAGAATGAAAGATTATGATGTAAGATGATGGACTACTTGAATGATTTCTCACTAAAACCACTTAGAAATACATGAAAAACCATTAAAACAACCTTCCAACTTATCCTCTTCAGCTGAGGAAATTTTTGAAGATATTAAAATCCAAAAAATTACAATTTTTAACCCACAATAAGGCTTGGTTATAAAATGATTTTAAGGTAAACCAAAAACTACTCTTTTGTCTTAAAAAAAAAAAACCATACAAGGAAAGAAAAGTTTCCTCTCTTGCTCCCTTCATTTTGGATGAAATTTATAGCTAAATGAAGCACAAAAATATTCTTCAATCTTCTTCCATCCATTTCTAAGATCATTTTTTAGCAAGGAGGAAGAGTTCCAAGTGGTTTCTAAGGTAAAACCTATATTTTTCCACTTGTTTCCTAGAAAGAAAAATGATGTTTTAAAAAATGTTTTTAAAGTAATGTTTTATCTGCGTTCTAGCCCCCTACCTCAAGGATCCAAGAGTAGTTCAAAGCATTTAAGAGGAGCTAAGAACCCACTATTTTTCTAAGAGGTAAATGACTTGTAAACTAGTAGTTTACCAAGTTCTTGATAACTTTTCTTTCAAAATGTGTTCTTACAAATATGAAAAATCTTGGCATGGTAAATAGTTAAAATGTTGTTTTTCTACCTAGTGAAATAGTAAATGTGCTTGCCATGATTTAAAATTGCTAGCTAGAAAACATGATTTGTATATGGAATATGATGAAAAGTATGATTATGTGAGTTTTATGGTTATATGACATGAAATGAGTATTGATGTATGAGAATAGGAGATTATAGCATATTGATATGTTATGTCCTCTATTTATCGAAACATGAATGATGAGGAAAATATTTTTGACATCACAAATAGGCTGGAATAAGAATTAATGACTATAAAGTACTATAAATATCATTTTGGCATAAATGTTAATAAATTAGAAAATGGTATTTTGAGTGGGATTTTCATACTCATGTAGAAGGATAGAATATTACTTTTGACATAAGTAATAAGAAGAGCTCAAGTTTGGTCAAAAATAAAATTGTCAAAAATGACGATTTCATCCGCAAGGCGTAAAATCATAATTTCACCAGCCTAGAGATTTTATTTGAATATGAAACTTTTCAGTCTTGATTAGAGACTTAAAATAGACATTGTGTCAAATTTTGTGATAAATGGATAAGAAATGACCAAAATGCCATTTTTTGGTCAAAATTTAAGTATAGAAACATTTAGGGTCAAAATATGTAAATAAAAAAAGAACCTGTTAAAAATGAGTCCTGATTCTGTGAGAACACTTTATAAGAATATTAAGTATAAAAACGTGAACCCAAGGGGTATTGGGAACTAATTGGGCCTAAATAAGGACTAAAATGCAATATATATATATAAATAACGGATCAAATTATAAAATCTACATAAACTATAATTAGATAGCATCTTTATCATCCTTAAAACAATATATTAAGCTAAATAAATATAAAAAATAATATGGTTTATGTTATAGTCAAATGTATGACCTTATAAGACATAAAGGGGGCATAAATATAATACTTTTATTTGATTGTGTTTTGAAATGTAATAAGTTACGAAAGCCATTTTGAGAGCTTAGAGGTACTGTAAACATTATTCGAGGGCTCTAGGATAAAATTTTAAAAGTCATCTACTAAGTCTAGATTAAAAATGGTATGTCTGTTGGCAAAATTGTAATTTTACGAAACTAAGGGGTAAAATGATAATTTGATGGGGAGAATGTTTTGGGCTATAGGTAGAGGTTTTGTAGACCCACAAAAGTGCAAGAGAGTTTATTAAAAGCTAAGGTCAAAAGATTTAACAAGCTTAAGCTTAAAAAATATTTGAATCACCAAAATAAGGGTAAATTGATAAATTAGTTCCTGAGGGCTCGGTGATGAGAAATGAACCCGCCACTAGGCTTGCTAAGATGCTATGTAATTGTTGACCAAAAATTGATAAAGACAACAAAGTGTAATGGGCCTTAATAGGTCCAAAACAATAATAAGACCAAAATACTATTTGGAAATGGTTTAAGCCAATTAGAAGTAAATGGGTCGTAATAGACCCACAACTCATAAAGATGACCCAATATAATATTGGAAGACTATGGTTATCAATAGATCCAAATATGAATAAAGTGGAATTAAGTGAAATAATGGGTAAGAAATTATGTATTAAATAATTAACTCACTGGTGGGTTAATAATTAATTAATTTAAAATTTAAAATTAATTAATTATTAATTAATAAATTAATTTATGATAATCATTTAATTAATAATTAAAGATGTCATTATTTTAAGGGGGAAAAAAAACTTAGAGATCAATTAATAATGAAATTGAAATTAATTATTGATTAAGAGAACACATGTCTATAATCGAAAATGATTCAAAAACCTTACTATAATTGTCGGATGTCAATTTATGCGGATCCATAGTTATGTAATTTTCTATAAGTATAGACTCCACCTACAGTGTGATTATTTATATGATATACGCGACATGAGCTCGATGTTTATTTTTGATAATATGATATGATGCCATGATTGACATGTTTATTTATACACTTTATGAAAGTATGTTATGACAACATGCTTATTTACATGCTTTACTAAAGTATGTCATGATGATGTGTTTACATACACGCTTTATTAAACATGCCATTCTTACATTCTCACCATATGACTTAATATTTAAAAAGTGAAACTAATGATGTGTCGTATCAATCTCCGACCGAATTGGAGGACATTCACCTCCAGCCAGATGGGAGAAAATAATGATCAATAAGGTTAAAGTTATGACCTTGGATTTTGACGCATTGGGTCGCTCCCCTGTCTTCCCCATTTAAGGTCGCACGCACTCCGGTACAAAAACAAGGGTCCATAAGATGTTGAATGAATAAATAGATAATTACATAATATATCAAGTATTTTCAATTGTATGCATTTGTGGGATTGCATGTCTATGTTTACTAAGTTTGTCTCATCCCTATATGTTTCCTGCTGTAGGTAATTCAAGCAAATTACCTATGACATATTAAGTATTAATGGATTGGCCGTACGGATGCGTGATGGGTGAAAGTATAATGGGTTTTATGGATGTCACCCTTATTCTTATATTCCACACATATTTTTGAGGATTTGTTAAATGTTGTTTTGATGTTAGTACATTTTAATACTTAAGTATGAAAAACTTAATTAGACACTGGTATGATTAAGTCTGAAATGTTATGTTATTGTGTTTTGTTTAAAACTAATTCTAATAATTATGATTTTTAAAGATTCACTTCTTTCATAAATAAATTTTAAAATTCCTTAAAATGTTGAAGACCTAGAAATGAACTATGAATGATTAAAATAAGATGAAAAACCAAATAAGCAAGTTTTAAGTGACGGTTTGAGAAGTCAGGTCGTCACATTTAACTAAGAAAGTAAAGCAATAATTTCAATCTATATCTCTTTATTGTTTCTTTCCTTTTTTTTTTTTTTTTTTTTTTTTCTCTTTTAATGCAAGACTGGATCGAAAATAATTATTGAAACAGCTTCCAAAATTGATTAAATTTATAAAATCCCAATTTAGAGTAGTACTTTAAGGAAAGAAAATTATATGTAACACACACACACACACACATCAATTTAGGAGCCCCAGCAAACATTGATATCTTAAAGTTACGTATTTCTTCCACAATCAAATTTAAGCGTAGAGATATAAAGAGAGAGAGAAAAAAATAATGGACCAAAGGAGAATGATCAAACGCTTCAGTCACGAGCATGATTTGGAGTTTTACGGTGAAGTTGAGGCTGGAGTGCACTGCTTCATCTGCGATCGTTTATTCGGCAGACAACAAGATCCAAGTGGTTACATTTGCAGCGAGGTCTGCTATTATTTTACTCACAAGAAATGTGCAGAGTTGCCGCAACACATCAATCACTCGTTGCACCCTCTCCACCATTTGACGCTTGCCAAGCGATCATTTAGTGGTAGTAGTAGTTGCTGCTATTGCTGTGAGAAGCCCTTCGAAAATGAAGTGTATACTTATGCATGTGACCAATGCTCTAAATTCCACATGCATACTACATGCGCTTTGATTCCACTCCCGACGATTTTAACATCCCACGATGTCGACGGCGGCCAGCATCACAATGTCGTTCAATATGCCTGCCATCAGAATCCAATGATACTGGTCGAAAATGAAGATGAAAGGAAGGGAAGAGCGCAATGCTTTGCCTGTCATTCGCAGTGGTCGGGTCCAACCTATTCTTGCACTTTAACTGAGTGTGAGAATTTTCTCCACAAATCATGTGCAGTTTTGCAAGAGAAAATCAAGCATCCCTTTCACTCACGCCACCCTCTCATACTCCAGGTCGGTAAGCCCCGATCTTGTCGTTCGTGTTGCAAAAAAAAATTTTGCACTCGTTTTCAGTTGTCAAGAAGATGGATGCGACTTTCACTTGTGTCCAGAATGTATTTTTCTTGACACAATTGTGAACTGTCGAAGTCACGATCACTTGCTTCCTTTAGTGAAGAAGGCATCTGGTGAGATTCAATGCGATGCTCATCAAAAATCCTACGAGAATTAGGTCAGCGCTGTTCCTAATGAATTTAATCATACTCGATCCTTCTTGTTTCGCTGCATGGAATGTGTTTTTAATCTTCTTTTCTTATGTAGTCCATTGCCAATCACCATTAAGTGTGAATACCACATGCATCCTTCGATTGTTCTTGATCTTTCGATTTTAGAAGATGATTCATATCAATGCTACTGCGACGTATGTGAAGAAGAAGTGGATCAACAATTTTGTATTTATCATTGTGAAGTTGCAAGTATGTTGCCCATATACATTGCCTAACTTCTGAGGTGTGTAAATTTTAGAAGTTTCTTTAATATTTTTTTATTTCTTTGATTTCGTACTGATGGTTTTTTTTTTTTTTTTTTTCCAATAGTTAATGGTGTTTGTCATAAACACTTAAAATCAATAAAAGTGAAATTTCATCGAAAACCAAAATTTTGATATGACTATTGTTACCTTTTTAGTTTTATATGTCTGATCGAATAATAAAGAGGGTTGAATCCGTTAGTCCTGAGCTACTAGCAGTCTCTCTCTCTCTCTCTCTCTCTCTCTCTCTCTCTCTCTCTCTCTTTTTTTTTTTTTTTTTGGGTTGTTGTCGAATACTCACTAAACGTAATTTTTTGGTGGTTTTAGTTTCTAACCATAAAATTGATAATGAGTTCCTAAAATTTGTCAACGGTCTATCAAATGCTAATTACATAAAAAAATAAAAAATTAAGGCTTAGACGCATAGGATGCAAAATGTTAATCTTCAATGTTCTGAGAACCTTTGAAGTTAAAACATTTAGCACTTCATATGATGTTTTTGTTTTTGTTTTTGTTCTTTTTCTTTTTCTTTTTATTTATTTATTTTACAAATTTTAAACTAAACGCAATACTAGCTACCTCCGTTAAACTTGAAAAATCACCATCAATTTTTGGGTTAGGAACCGAAATTGTCAAAACTATAACATTTTGGAGACCGAGAGACATGAAGTTGAGGGACTATAACACCTCGTTTTGGGTCAATATTTGGAAAGGTGTTTCCAAACATTTTTTTGTCCTTGGCCTCCAATTTAATATTCATTTTTCCAAACATTTTTAAAAACTCAAACTTTAAAAGTTCATAACTTTATCATTTTAAGTCGAAATAAGATAAATTTTTTTTTTTCAAATTCCATAGAATTTCAAAAGGAACGAAACAATATATATATTGCTAATTGTTTTCCAAACAATTTTTTATACTTCTTCACTCTAAACATTTCATTTTTATCAAACGCATATTTCAAAAACTCAAACCATTTTTAACCTCTAAAACACCGTCTCCAAACGTGATCCCAAATGGACAGAAACCTAGTTTAAATATATATCCAAATATTTTAATATCACCATTATTGCTTTAAGCGAAATATTAAATTCTACTTGGTGAGTATTACTTAACTATTTATTAAAGGCTGAATTTCAAGCCTAACGAACTAAAAATAAAAAGCTGTTACATGTATTTAAAGAAAAAAAAAAATAGAATAAGAGTCTAAATGACTTATATAGGGTATCACTAGTTAAAGTAAAATATTCAAGATGTTAGTGCTTCAAAAAGTATGTGACGATGTTATTGTCTGATTTGTAAAATAAATTAGTATTTATCCGTCTGCTTTTCATCATATATATGTGGGTGCATGTAAATTAAAATTGGAATAAATCCAAACGAACTAATTGGTTGTAGTATTAATTAATCAAGTGAAAGTAATTTTCTTTAGGGAAAAAAAAAAAAAGAAAAAAGAAACAAATTAAGTGAACAACTTTTTGCAAGTGATGAAATAATAATTGTTTGGCAAAAACTAAATTGGATATCTGAAATAATAAGAATTTAAAAAGTAGTTTAAAATAAAACAGAGAGTTGAGCGAACAAAAAGAAAACAAAACAAAATACTGGTTACCAAAACAAAAAAAAAACAGCATTTGGGAAGTTAAAGTTGGAAATCAGGGCCAATAAAGACTCGAAGAATAATCCTTTCATATTCAACAATTTTCGTCAGTAATTAACACATCATTTTAAATCTCACATGATTTGTTGGGCTTGTTTATGTTTCAGATTATGAAGGCAATAAAAGAAGACTCTAAAGTTGGAGTGCTCATGGCCTTGGGAGAGAACAGATGGGATCAGACGGAAGCAAATACAGAGGAGGAATTGGACCCTCAAAGACATAATGGATAGCATTACGGACGCAGAAAAGGTGATGTTGGCTGATCCCTTTAAGTCTGCTCTTCCATTTAACACATCTAGCTGAAGGGACGCCCATGATATTTTAAGGAAATATTTGAATTTTCATTTCGACCGCGAAGGATCTGTTGTTAATATTGAGAGAATTCAAAAAATTTTCGGTCTTGACCGTGGGGTTGATTGTGATAGTTTCTACTGGAAGTGACTTATGACAAGTTTTTAAGGCAAGAGGCTGAGAATGTTGATGGCTACAAGATACCAAAAACGCTGGCTCCTATTTTAAAAACATTCATTTGCAAGAATAATGGAGATCTTGGTATGGAGGAAAGTTTGACACCGCAAATGAAGAGCATCGCAGCTACTTTAGTTTGTACGAGGTTAATACCCGTGCGATGCACGGGAAAGAAAAAATAAATAAAAAAAATTGAGCATTATTTATTGAGTTAAATATTAAAATTATAATTTGTATAAATTTTCTTAGGTATTATTAAGAGTATTGGATATCATTTAATTTATTATTTAATTTATTTAGTTTTTTCCGGAGCTAATTGATTAATATTTAATTCTTTGATATTATAATTTAATTATATTAGTTTAATTTTTAAATAAGTTAATTTAATTCTTTTTCTTGTTTCACGTAAATTTGTTTTTAAATTTAACATTTTATAATTTTTAAATATTAGATTATTTTTACAATTTTATGCTATGTAGAATTTTATTTTATTTAAAATTAAATGAATAAAATATTATTTTTTTGAATGTAATTTATTATTATTATTATTATTATTTTGGTATGTATGATATTATTTTATAAAAAAATTTTCCTTACCTGTTAAATTAAATTTTTTTAACTCTTATTTAATTTTTTGACCCATAAAATTTTTCCCGATTGTATATTTTACAATTCTTACATGTTTAATTTTATTTTGTCTTTAAATTTTTCTCAATTCAATATTTTCTAATTTCTATTTATTGTTATATTTATGTAATGTTAATTTTTTATAATCTATACAAAACTGTTGAATTCCGTACGGATAAGTAGAAAATTTTGACTTCAGAATTTACTTATTGCTCATATATAATAAGTTATGAAAATATTATTCTGTAAATTTTTTTTTTATTAAAACCTATATTTATTTGATTAAATTATGAATAAATTATGCTTAATTATGGTATACGAATTTATCAAAAAAAAAAATTCAAACTTGACTAATGAAAAAAATCTAATTTACCAAATTGTTAACTACCGGTACTTTTATTTTTATTTTTAGAAAACATCCATTTTTTTTTATAGGTTTAGTATATTTGATAAGAATTTGGATTAACTGAATTAAATCATAAATAAATTAACTTATACTAATTAACCAGTAAATATTCTATAAGGGAAACAAATTTATTCATACAAAAAAAAATTATCAAATTACATAATAAAAAACTTAAATCATACAATGAAATTACAATAATTTCTAATCATAAAACTATTTAAATACATAAATCTTTGTAACAAATTCAAATATTACAACAATATAACCAGAAAAAAAAAAAAGAAAATAGAAAGGGTCCCCCGGGTAATAGCCAGAAAAAAAAAACATAAAAGAAAAACTAAAGGAAAATGAATTAAAGTATATAACCACAAATTAAATAGAAATAATAATCACAAAAAAAAGATAAAAAAATATATATATATATCTGCAGTACATTTTGTTCTATATATACTAATCCAAAGACATAAACAATATATAAATATAGATAAACATATTCACTACAAAAAAACAGCATCAAAATTTTTTTAAATAATTTAAAATGTGCTCAGATCTCATTTTCTAAATGATAGCCATTATACAATTCAACATTATCTATCACAGCTACCAAGTATGATGCTTGGAATGTGTTCCAAAAAAAAAAAAGGGTAAAAAAAGGGGCCAAATGTTAGAAACGTTTTTTTCAAACAGAAAACATAAATAGTATAGGGAAAATAATTTTTATAGATTAAAAAGATAAAAAAGTTCTAAAATATTACAATAATATAAAAGAAGCATTATATAGTGAATACCATTATTGGATAACAAAAACAAACTGAACACAGCCTTCCAAACACCACCGGGTAATAGCCAGAAAAAAAAAACATAAAAGAAAAACTAAAGGAAAATGAATTAAAGTATATAACAACAAATTAAATAGAAATAATAATCAGAAAAAAAAAGATAAAAAAAAAATTATATATCTGCAGTACATTTTGTTCTATATATACTAATCCAAAGACATAACCAATATATAAATATACATAAACATATTCACTACAAAAAAACAGCATCAAAATTTTTTTAAATAATTTAAAATGTGCTCAGATCTCATTTTCTAAATGATAGCCATTATACAATTCAACATTATCTATCACAGCTACCAAGTATGATGCTTGGAATGTGTTCCAAAAAAAAAAAGGATAAAAAAAAGGGCCAAATGTTAGAAACGTTTTTATCAAACAGAGAACATAAATAGTATAGGGAAAATAATTTTTATAGATTAAAAAGATAAAAAAGTTCTAAAATATTACAATAATATAAAAGAAGCATTATATAGTGATACCATTATTGGATAACAAAAACAAACTGAACACAGCCTTCCAAACACCAACGGCAACCATGAAGATAGTCAAACAGTATATGCAATCAATAATATAGCATTCAGCAACATATACCAAATTAAAGCAAAAATCTGGTATATGTGTTATTGTATGGTTAAATAAAGATTATCATAGCATATAAAAATTGTAATCTAAAAGTTTTTGTTAAAAATATTTACACCAAGAAATTTCAGAAACCAGAATAGGAGAAACGGAAGGGGAAAAAATGAGGAAAAGAACACTACAGAAAACAATCAACTCACCGTATAAAATGGGAAACCAAAAAAAAAAAAAAAGAACGAAAAAAAAAAAAGAGACAGGAAAACAGAAGGGCATAAAAACGGCAGAGGGAAAAAAACTTTAATCTATTCAGAATATTATGACCATAATAAGAAATATATTCACAGAAGAAAGAAATCAATGGAAAGTCGAAAAAACAAACTACTAACAATATATAAAATAAAAACAGCAATCAAGACTAATTAAAAGCCTTAAGTAAACATAATAGTACCTGGATAACAAAAGCAAGCAGCTTTGGACAGAAGTTAATTAACGCTCAAAACAGAACACTTCAGAGAAGAGAATATCAGAGATATATTAATGGTGGAGGGAATGGAGGAACTTTGGACAGAAGCTAATTAAGGTTCAAAAGAGAACACTTGAGAGGAGAGAATATCAGAAATGCATTAATGGTGGAGGAAATGGGTGAAGCAATAAATGAAAAGATTTTGTTTACAAAAGAAGGCAATGCAAGTAAAAAGAGTCGGTGGAACAGAGTGAGAAACGTTTGGAAATAACAAATAAGAAGAAAAAAATTTCACATTAATTAATCGCATTAATGATGGAAAGACAGCCGAAAAAAAACTTCAATCAAAATAATAATGAACAGTAATCTACAGAACCCTAGCAAATCACATAATTACAATGAAATAAAAAAAATATAATATAAAAGCATTAAATATAAAAGACAGCACGTAAAAACTGTAATCATCAGCTTATAACTAAACAATAGAAAAATTTTTAGAAATCGTTCGAATCTAACTATATCATCAGAAACCACAATCAGTAAACTTTTCACCAAACAGTTAAAACAGACAAAAAATTCATGCTAATAACACATCACAAACACTAAACAAATCATACCAAAATTGTAAACAAAATCAGAAAAGCGAAGGAAATCAACAATATATTACCCGGGGAGCAAAAAAAGCTAAAAACTACAGATTTACAAATCAGGAGACAAAAAATCCTCAATGTTCCTCTACAAATATCCATTTGTCCATTTTCTCAGCATTATCATTCGAATCTGCAAAAACCATTCAAAAAACAAAATGAACAAAAAGAAAAAATGCCAAACAATACCCAAATTAAACAAACCGAAAAAACAAAAAAATCAACATACCTAATATTTTGTTAATGTTTTTTACTCTGCCTTTGTATCCAAGAATCACAAAAATATATCAAAAATTGCTTGTAATAAAAAAAGCCAAAAGCGTTTCAACAATATACTACAATGTACAGATTCAACATGCAGAACATTTCGTCCACAAAAAAAAAAAAAAAAAAAAGAAGACAGAAGAGAAAACCATCATTCAAAAAGTAGACGTTTCAACAATACATTACAATGTACAGATTCAACATGCAGAACATTTCCTCCACAAAAAAAAAAAAAAAAGACAGAAGAGAAGACCATTATTCAAGAAGTAGACCTCGCAAATAGGGGAAAAAAAATCAAAAATCAAAAATCAAAACCAACCATTCGGAAAAAATGAAACCAAAAAAACCCACAGAAAAAATCATTCAAAACTTTACCCCTTTGCCCTCCGAAAAAAAAAAATTTTTCTCAGAAATTAGGGTTCGGACATAGAAGAAAAAGGGAAGAGCAGAACTTACCATTCCAAAAAAATGAAAAAAAAAAAACCTAGTAGAAAAAATCATCTGAAAGTTTCCCAAGCCAAAAAAATTTCGACGAAAAAAAAAAACCAACAACAATGAAGTAAAAATAAACTTCCAACTCTAGAGAAAAAATATACAACCAACCGAAAATAACCATCATGAATGCAAACCAAACCCAACCAAAAAAGAAGAACCCGCCGAGACCGCACCACACCTCGAAAATCCAGAATTTCATCGCCAAAAATTCAAACAAAAACATAAGAGAGAGAAAGCCAGAAAAGTAGAGAGAGAGAGAGAGAGAGAGAGAGAGGCGAAACATATTTAGAGAGAAAATGGAGCATTATAATCAACAGTGAAAGGTAGAAGAAAAAGAAGAAAAGAGAGATTTGAAGATTGAAACTTCGAAGAAGGAGACAGAGAGAGAGAAAACGGCTGAGAAACACAAAAGCAGAGGAGAAAAATAGAGAGAGAGAAACAATAACTTTGAAGGGGCGGCTGAAGAAGGAAGAAGAAAGGGAAATAGGGTTTCGGGGGCATTTTCGTCCATTCACTGTACAAACAGTGACTGGCAGTGTATAAAGCAAGGGCTATTCGGTCCACACGGTATTTTGGGGGCAAAACCGCCCATTCACTGTGGCGTCTTCATCAGCAGGCCAAATTTTAAGGGCGAAAAAGTAAATGCACTGTGTAGGACTGTGCATTACTGTTCACACGCCTGCGAAATAGAAGGAAAAGAAAGAAAAAAACTTGTTTGTTACTGTTCAAAGAACAGTAAAATGCCATTCTCCTTTAGTATATAGTTATAATTGTCATTGATAGAATTATGTGCAGAACTAAGTTTGAAGATGTCACATGGGATGATCTTAAACACTGGTATTTCTACCTAAAAACCATTACACTCACTACAGGTTTCCGACTTAATCAGCTGGTATTTCCTAATCAGAAAATTCGAAGTGATGAGCCTTTCATGGTACTTGTGCGTGCTTTTCTTGGTCTGAAAGCTATCAGATGCAAAGAAAATAGCACCGGAAAGTTACAATCTGAGATTGCTGAGTTCGAAGCCGGCTTAGAGAAATGCAAGGGGCTCCTTGAAAAGCATAAGGGATTTGACACATCTTCAGCATCGGATTTCAAGAACGACGAGTGTTTTAAAGCAGCTTCAGAGTTTAAGGGGAAGGACGCAAGTCGCTTACTATTAAAGATGTAAAAATTTAGCCATTTTACAATGTCACTGGGCTCTGCATTTTATTTTATTTTCGTCTGTATCGTTTGTTTATGTTTTATATTTTCAATTTCGAATAGTTTCTTTTCTGCAAGATCAATCTGCATGGTATTGTAATTAATTACTTTGTAAGAGTCCAGTGCATTTGCCAAGTCTATGTCACATAAAGCTATTTTATGATTCCCAAAACAGAAAATTTGTTTGGTTATTTTGCTTTAAGTACAAAGAAAAAGGATCTGAAAACACTCGACATATTCTATGTAAATTGAGAAATTACAAGAAATCTATCATATTTGTATAATGTTGAAAATAAATAGCATATTTTATAAATGTTTGAGGTAAATAGCATCTTAAAAAAATTCTATGGACAGAAAACTCCCAGACATTGGGCGCGGGGGGGGGGGGGGGGGGGTGTGGGAAAAACCCACTCTCTCTTGACGAACACTAGCCATATGGATCGAACTTTGTCTTTTTCTTCTCTCTTCTTTCACTCTCTTCAACTCGCAGCCAAACACCCAAAACCATTTCATTTGTTGTTGTTTTTATAGTTGTTTTCCTTTGTTGTTCATTGAAATTCCTTTATTTATTTGTGTTAATTATTCGGTTGATCCCTAAATTATTAGGTTTGTGTATTTTGATCCTCATTTTTTTAGTTGAAATACCCTAACTTCCTTAGAAGGGTACAAAAAATGTCATTTTTTTTAACAAATCCATTCATGTCTTAATTGCTCGATTGATCCCATTTTTTATTTTATTTTATTTTTTGAGCTGAAATCTCAATTTTTATTTATTTAATTTTCCAAAACTAACCTTAAGAAAATAAAAACAATAAAAAAAAACCTTAAAAAATAAAAAGAAATCAGAAATTTAAATATATATATATATATATATCAAATCTAGACACGGTGGCGACAATGTTACTGGACTCGCGACGATCTTGATTGGTGGTACAGGGGACTGACAGCAGAGGGATCTGCGTCAATAAAAGAGGGTGGTTCGTGCTACACTAGAATCTTTGACTTGGTGTCCAAGGGCCTTGCGTTGGTCGCGGAGAGGGACATCGTACGGGAGAGAGGAGAGAGGAAAGGGACTGGGAGATCGATAGAGAGAGAGAGAGAGAGAGAGAGTAATAAGGGCTTGTTTGATTTATTATTTTATTTTAATTCAAACTGTATTTTTTTTTTATCTTTTTCTCAAAAATTTTTTGTCTTTTTTTTAAAAGTTTTTTATCTTTTCTGAAAATTCAAAAAAATTTACTATTACAATTAAAATATTTCAACTCAAACTAACAAACCAAACGGACCCTAAGAAAATCAAGGGAGAGAGGGGAGATGAGAGAGAAAGAGAGAGACTTTTAAAACTAGATATCTCAAAATACATTAATCAATCATAAAACTCTGCTTTTGACATCACAATCACCAAGTTATTTATGAAAATAAAACTAACAAAAATAGTAATTGTTTTACATACAATTACAAAAATGTACGATAACAAAATAAAAACAAGCATTGTAGGACAAGATTAGGAACACTCAATTTTTCTGCTAAAATCCAATGAGTTTCTTGAGATTTGGAAACGAGGACGAAGAAGAAGAGGAATCCTTGGAAACAGCAGTGTCCTGTTCCTGCAAATGTTGTTGGATCAATTCCTTAACAGACCTGGCCGAAAGTGGTTGAAAATTGACTACCCAATAGGAGACAAACCCTTTAACCAGAGCCCACTTGTCGTGGTCTTCCATGGCGTTCCACTTGGACCTGAACTCGTGAGCCTCCATGGAAAGGAAGAGGCAGAGCTCTCTGAAGAGAAGATCTCTGCTCTTCTCCATGGCCTCCTCTCTCTGCTCCAAAAGGATGTTCATCTTCTCCACTTCCTTCGCCAAATTCGACGCCAGCTCTCCGTCGGAGCATCTCATCTGGGTTCTGGTTCTTTTGCAGAGGAATATTGGGGAGACGAATTTGGGGTTGGTCGGATTTGGAGGTTGCTGGGTTGGGAATTTTGGAGAGAGACTCATTCCCAGAGCCATTATTTTTTATTTATTTATTTTTCAGGGTTCAAATTCTTTAAGGGATGGAATGGGTCAGATCGATGGAGGGTTGAGAGGAAGGCGAGGATCGATTTTTTTTTTTTTTTGGTTCCAACTTCCAAGTTAGACGACAATGATCTTCAGAGAAACGACGTATTGTTCTTTCAAGCTCAACTACTAACGACAGTACGATAATCCCCTTTTTTTTTTTTTTTTTTTTTGGTTTAACAAACATATTTGGGTTATTCTCGTTAATGGTGCCCAAACTAAACGATGGAAAAGTTAGTTATAATTTTTGTTATTTTTTTTAAATAAAAATTAAAATGAAAATTTTGAATTTTGAACTCGAAATTCAATACACCTTTATTTCCTTTTATCTTTTTAAGGTTTATTATTTTTTAAATTTTAGTTAAGGTTAGTTTAGTAAACTCAATAAAATTTGAGGTTTCAAGTACCCAAAAATAATAAAAAAGCAACGGAATTGGAACCCAAACGTCACAAACGTTTAGAGATTAGGAGGTGTTTGTTTATCATTTCATTTTAAACTAAATTATACTTTTTTTTATCATGATTTTTGTCTTTTCTGAAAAAGTTTTTTGTCTTTTCTGAAAAATTTTTTTGTCTTTTATGAAAAATTACTATTGAAACTTAAAAATCTTAAACTAAACTCATTCATCAAACACCCCCTTATTAAAATTGACTTTTTTGTACCCTTTTAAAGAGTTCATGGTCCTTTCAACTGCAAAAGAAAATAATGGCGAGAGCTAAAAGATCACAAATCCAACAATTTATGGACCATGAACAACAACAACAAGAAGACGAAGTTCGATCCGTGGCTGGTGTTCTTCAAGAGAGAGTTTTTTTTTTTTTTTTTTTTTTTTTCACGTCTCCTCATGAGTTTTTGGCCTATAGATGGTGTTTTTATTTTTATTTTTTAATTATGGTGGTTTTGGATTTTTATTTTTATTCTTTTAAGGAAAAATGATAACTTTATGACTAGAACGACTCTTTTCGGCCAAAAAAAGAGAAGAAAAAGAAGAAGAAGAAAATGATAGATTATCGTTATCCAAATTTATAAAGGATACGTGGAGTGTTTTCATAAATTCGTTTTCTCTATTCAAAGAACAATTACCAAACATATATTTTTCTGTTTTGGGAATCAGAAAAATGTTTTATGTGACATATAGACTTGGCAAATGATACCTCCCTCTGAAAAGAAGATTATTAAGTTAAGAAAAAAGAGTTAGTGAACAATGTAATTAATTACAATACCTTACAGATTGATCCTCAAGTAAAAAAACAATTCGAAATTAGAAAAGTAACATTTCGAAAATGAAAAGATAAAACATAAATAAATGATACAGACAAAATAAATGAACAAATAATAAATAAATAAATTAAGAGCCTAGCGAAATTATAAAATGGCAAAATTCTCACATGTGAAATACGAAGGCAGCTACGTCCTTCCCCTTAAATTCAGAAGCTACTTTAAAACACTCGTCCTTCATGAAATCCGAAGCTGAAGATGTGCCAAATCCCTTATGCTTTTCAAGGAGGCCCTTGCATCTCTCCAAATAGGCTTCGAACTTTCTGATGCTATTTTCTTTGCATCTGATTGCTTCCAGACCAAGAAAAGCACGCACAAGTACCTCCGGAGGCCCCTCTTTAAGAAACAGATGATCCAGTCGGAACCCTGTAGTGCGTATTAATGCTGTTCAGGTAGAAATGCCAGTATTCAAGATCATCCCATGTGACATCTTCAAACTTAGTTCTGCACATTTCATCAATGACAATGCAAACTAAAGTAGCTGCAATGCTCTTCCATTTGTGGCCTCAAACTTTCCTTCATACCAAGATCTCCATTATTCTTGCGAATATATATATATATATGTCTTGAAAATAGGAGCCAGCAGCGTCTTTGGTACCATGTAACCATCGACATTCTCAACCTTTTGCCTTAAAATACTTTATCATTTATTTTTAAACCTTCCTCAGGTGTGAACAAAAGTAACTCCGAGCAGAAGTAATCCTAATCATCCCCACGGCCAAGACAGCAATATTGTTGAACTGATCTGTCAATTCATGTACAATAGATCCTTCACGGTCGAAACGAGACTTAAAGGGATCAACCAGCATCTCCTTTTCTGCTTCCGTAACGCTATCCATTATGTCTTTGACGGTCAAGTCCTCCTCTGTAATTGCTTCCGTCTGATCAAACTCATCCCATCCGCCCTCTCCCGAGGCCTTGAGCTCTCCACCTTCACTGTCTTCTTTTGTTGCATTCATAATCTGAAACACACACAAAACACGCCCAACAAATGTGAGATTTACATAATAATGTATGAATTATTCACGACCACAGATGAATGTATTTTTTTGCACCATTTTCTTAATGAAAATTGTTGAATAAGAAGCACTAAACTGATCACCCAAGAAACGGATTATTCATCAAGTCTTTATTAGCTTTGATTTCTAACTAATTTAACTTCCCCAATGCTCTCTCTCTCTCTCTCTCTGTTTCTTTTTTTTTTTTTGGTAACTAGTTATTTTTTTGTTCGCTCAACTCTCCGTTCTTTTTTTTTTTTTTTTTTTTTTTCTAAATACTTTTTTTAAATTATTATTATTATTTCAGGTATCCCCTTTTTTTTTTTTGGCTAAACAATTATCACTTCATCATTTGCATAATATTGATCTTCAACTTAATTTGTTTCTTTTTTTTTTTTTTGTCTTTTCCTAAAGAAAAATTACTTTCACTTGATTTATTAATACTACATCCAAGTTCGTTTGGAATTATTCCAATATGCATTCACCCACATACAATGAAAAGCAGATGTATAAATAATAATTTATTTTACAAATCAGACAAAAACTTCGATCGTCGCATACTTTTTAGAGCACGAACATATTGAATAATTTACTTTAACAAGTTATGACATATATGCGTCGTCTAGACTCTTATTCCATTTTTTTTTTTTTTAAATACAGGTAACAGCTTTTTATTTTCAGTGCGCTAGGCTTGAAATTCAGCCTTAAAGAATTTTATGGTCAGAAACCAAAACTCCCAAAAAACTACGACGTTTAGTGAGTAATAGACAAAATAAATAAACAAATAAAGTTTCAAGGACTGCTAGTAGTTCAGGACAAACGTAACCAAAAACCTAGTATTATTCGGATTACATCAACACACTGCATCCTTTGATTCTTCTTGATCATTTGATTTTAGAAGATGATTCAGATCAATACTATTGAGATGTACGTGAAGAAGAAATGGATTGGCAATTTCGTATTTATTATTGTGAAGATTGCACATATATTGCCCGCATACATTGCCTAACTTCCGAGGTATGTAAATTTTATAATATTTTTTAATAGTTTTTTTTATATATAATTTTGATTTCGTACTGATGAGTTTTTTATTATTATTATTATTTTTTCAATTAGTTTATGATGTTGTTCATATACACTCAAAGTGAAATTTCATCCAAAACCAAAATTTTGATCTACCTTTTTTTTTGTCTTATACGTCTAATCGAATAATGAATCCGTTAAACCGAACTATTAGCAATAATTTCACTTTTATTGATTTTGAGTGTCTATGACGAACATCATAAACTAATTAAAAAAAAAAAAAAAAAGATCAGTACGAAGTCAAAATAATTATAAAGAACTATTAAAAAAAAGTTATAGACTTTGCATACCTAGGAAGTTAGGCAATGTACATATATAGGCAATATACTTGCAATCTTCACAATAATAAATACGAAATAGGTGATCCACTTCTTCTTTACATACATCGCAGTAGCATTGATATGAATCATCTTCTCAAATCAAATGATCGAGAAGAATCAAGGGATGCATGCGGTATTCACACTTAATGGTGATTGGCAATGGACCACTTAAGAAATGAAGATTAAAAACACGTTCCAAGCAGCGCAACAGGAAGGATCGAGTATGATTAACTGCATCAGGAACAATGCCAACCCAATCCTAATAGGATTTTTGACAAGCATCACTAAAGGAAGCAAGTGATCGTGACTTCGACATTTCAAGAATATTGTGTCAAGAGAAACACATTCTGGACACAAGTGAAAGTCACATCCATCTTCACGACAACTGAAAATGAGAGAACAATTTTCTTCGCGGCATGAATGACCGGATCGAGGCTTGCTGGCCTGGAGTATGAGAGGATGGCGTGGCGTGAGCGAAAAGGGACGATTGATTTTCTCTTGCAAATCTGCGCATGATTTGTGAAGAAAATTCTCACGCTCTTTTGATGTACAAGAATAGGCTGGACCCGACCAGGGAGAATGACATGCAAAGCAGTGAGTTAATGGTGGTTTCAAAAACCAATATTGGCAAAAAACATACGAAAGCGTGAAATCGTAAATAACAAAAATTTCTCAAACTTTCGTCGTCATGGCTATATTAGTTTAATAAATAAAAGAGATAGAAAGTGAGAATTATACCATCATCCGATTAGGTTGACTCTATCAAAATAAACTTTCAAACCTACAAATGATCCTATCATTCAAAATCCCGTTCTTATCCAAATAAACTTTTGTCGCTGGATTGAACGAATGGGTGGGCGTTCCTATTGAGGGATTGATTCACTCACTCACTTTTGGTGTTTTAGTTTCAGCTCTCAACACATGAGAAAAAACAAAGAGTGCAAAAGAGAACTTTTCTCCTTTGAGTTTTTTATTAACTAAAAGTCTACCAACCAAAAATCTTGAACCAAAAATTCTCTATTTACCTTGAGATAAATCTTATTTATAGTGTAAGGTAGATTTCCCAAATATTCCATCTTAAATTTAAAATATTCTCAATTTTTAAAATTAAGATCAATATAAAATTAAATTAGAATATCATACACACACACACACGACACGCACATATAGTGCGTCGAACTTTCCTTCAGCCGAAGGAAAGTTAGTTACCTTTCCCCGGCGGTTCAGCCGAAGGAAAGTTAGTTACCTTTCCCCGGCCCCGCCGCGGCGCGCCCCCCTTCCTTTAATTTTAAGTTTAATTTTAAATTATAAAACATATAATATACATATATATATATGTCATATGTATAAATATATATTATATTTAGTCCGGAAAGAAGGAAATCCTTCTTTTCGTTTCTCTTATACACACACATCAATATATATATTTATATATTTATTTTATAAATAT
Organism: Ficus microcarpa; assembly: GCA_025413485.1. NCBI lineage: Eukaryota > Viridiplantae > Streptophyta > Magnoliopsida > Rosales > Moraceae > Ficus > Ficus microcarpa. The sequence goes on from CM046386.1 coordinate 402,598, forward strand.
TTAATTTAAAAATCTCAATATAAATATTCAAAATCTCAAAAATAGAAAACCAGCATATCATAATTTGTACACTAGTGACTCCCATCAACAAGCAGTAGGCATATACACAGTGAGTGCAGCTCGCTAAGTTATCTAATTTTATTATTTAAATAATCTCCATTATTTAAACGATACAATTAATTCTCAATTAATTGTTTGGGTAACAAATAAATATTTGTGATAATAAAATAATAAAAATAGATACTCTATTTTATATTTTATATCACACATTTAGTAAGCTAAAAATATAACATATCAAATACACTTATTCAATTGCTAACGAAGGCGGTGTGGGGAACAATGGACCTACAATTTCCAATAAATTTGATAACTAATCAAACTCTCTGATTAATTTATCAATTTTATTAATGCCGGAGTTACTCTACTAAATATTTGGAACTGCATTCATGAAATTATAGATATAAATTTACTCAAACAATAGAGTCATCTATTTGATATAGTCATTACATATAGATCAATCCTCCATAAATAATCCATAACCTCTCTAATTACATCTTGATCCTCGAGTATCATTGATTCTCTAATGATTGATAAATTCATGAAGTTAATCACGAATTGAGCACTTATACCATTCAAGCCTTGAACCAACACACAAGGGAATTTTTTTTTTTTTTTATCTACTTCTTAAATAAGAAGGAATGGATTCCATCTTGTAATATTAACCTTCGCGGTTTCTTATTTTATCATATCTCAAAAATACATGGAATAAGATTTAATACTCAAATCCATATTGAGTAAATCAAAAGACATATTCTATAGATAGGACTGCTATTAACTCAAGATTAAGATAATTCTCTATATGACCATCGGTTGACATGATTAGAATCCACTATATTTAACGGAAATTATCAGCAATTCCTATCACGTCATGTTCCCTGTCCTACATAATCACATTATGCAGAGTACACTCATTAAATATCTCGCTATATTAATGGTTTGGATAAGACCGTTCCATTCTTGATAGTAATGACATACACTAGTGATATTCAATTAAATATTCCATACTTTAATCGATTAATTAATTAATTAATTGATTATTTATCACAGACTGTTTTAATTATCATCTTTAAATATTATTCTCTAGTAAATAACTCTTATATACACTATTTAAGGTCACATAGATAATTATAAAATTTTAATGATATTTATTAAATATCAATCATACATGCATATACAACTAAAATGAAATAAAACATTTATTTGCATAAATCACAATAAAGTTGTAGCATCACATGCTTTATGGACACCAATCCCAACAGTTAAATCTTATTCAACATAAAGTTACTGAAAACTGTTTTGAAGATTTTAATTTGTGCCAGTGATATAGAACGTCAAGAATAATTCCTTCCTTATTTCAAAAAAAAAAAAAAAAGAAAAAAAGAAAGATAATTCCTTCCTTGCCTCGGGGCCTTTAAGTGCACTTGTGCATTTCTTTCACCAATCTCTTCATCCCTTTTCCTTTCTGCTTATTTTTAATCCTACCAAGCACACTCTAAAAGAAAAGGCTTAGACAAAGGAAAGGAATGATTATACTATTATTATATGTTTCCTTCTCAAGACAGAATTGCCTAGACCTTTTCGGGTAAAGTTTGGGAATCAGTTGAGAATTCTTTTGCTTTATAATGGATTCAAATATTTCTTGAACTTGCTCAGATCAAGAACGAATACAATGCTTTCTTATACACATTAATAATGTAGAAATCGTGTAAAGATTTATTACCAAACTAGTATTTTGTACAGGGTTTGGAACATGTTTAAGTGATTAGGATTACAATTAACATTTGTTTCGATATAACAAGCTATTAGAAAGTTGAAGATATTTGTTTTTGGTTTTTTGATTTTTTGGTTTTTTTTTTTTAAATGATAGTGACAAGTATCAGCGGATTCACCAGGCATCCTGATTAAAAAAAGCTATTTGTATATATACATATATTTATATTTATATTATTGAAAAGATATATAGTTATTTATGTAACTCCACACAATTTTCAAAGTTTGTTTTTTACTTTTAACAAGAATGAAAAATTATAGGCCTAAAACCATTAGGTCTAGTGGCTTCGAAGATGTTTTGGTGGGAGGGGGTTTTGAGGGGAAGTTGCGGGTTTGATGTATCATTTTGTGTCCAAGATTAAAATTGTTGTTTATTTCATTTTTATTTTATTTTATTTTATATATATTGAATTTGAAATGAGGACTCTAAACTTTAGATTTCATGATTTTAGATGTAATATTATGACTAGATATTCACTAATTATTATTAATTGATTAGCTAAGTTGAACAATGTATAGTTAATTCTTGTTATTGCCACTATTCTTTTTGGCTAGCCATCATAAGCTATTTATTTCTATTTCCATGGAACGTTAATAAAAAATGTATCGTTTGCTTCAAAGTGAATAAAGTTATCATTTTTATGCCTGTGATAACATGGTAAGGATAATTTCTCTCTTGCAATCATTTCTCTTTGTTTTTTTTTTTTTTTTTTTCACTTTTTTAAAGATATTCTTTACCTATTCACAAAAAAATGTATGGTATTAAAAAAAAGTAGATGACATTTAATTTTAGTTTTTCTTTTAAAGATATTTTGGGTATTATGATGTTAAAATTAACTGTTGACCTATAAATGGTAAAAATTTGTATATAATAAAAGTAATTTGATTGTATAAAATACAAAATTTCAAAATATATACTTTCTAAACAAAATTAAAATACAAGATATAAAAAGGTAAATAACCCAATATCTTTTGTTTCAAGTTAGATGATAATAATGTTTAGAGATATGACATGTTTTTTCAAGCTCTACGACAAAACAATGGTACGGCCATTGTTTTTTTCTTATTTTTTATTTTTCCAGAACAAAAACATTTGGATTGTTTCTAAAATTTGGATTTCTTCTTCTTCTTCTTGTTATTCTTGTTATTCTTTTTAAATTTCATATGTACGAATTCTGAACACATAATTATTTATCGAATGAAAAAAAGAACATGAATTAATAAATCAGTACTACATAAACCTACTTTGCGCAATCCAAAGTTATGAATGACGTTTTGGTCCCTATTTTAATTTTTAATTTTTAGCTAAAACCTCAATTTTTGTTGAATTTGGCAATTTGCTAAACTAATGTTAAGAGGAAAAAAAAAACCTTTAAAAAGAAAATAAATTAGATATGTAAAAAACTCTCTCAGCTCTCCCCTCTCCCTCGGTCTCCTTGTCTCTATCTCTCTCTCTCTATCGATCTCCATCTCCCTTTCTTTCCCCTATTGATTTCCCTAACCCTTTACCCTATCCTCTCTCCCTCGCGATGTCCCTTTCTACGACCAACCCATGGCCCTTTTGACACCAAGTCGTAGATCCCACCATCGCATGAACCCTCTTCTGTTGAGCTCTCCTCTACCCAGATCCCTCTGCTGCTAGGTCCCTTCGCGATCAATCAAGATCGTCATGAGGCCAGTAACACTCCTAGGTTGTTGCCATTGTCTTGAGATTTGAAATATATATATATATATATATATATTTGAATAATTGATTTCTTTTGATATTTTAAGGTTTTGTTATTATTTTTATTTTCTTAACATTAGTTTAGTAGATTTAACAAAAATTGAGGTCTCAACTAAAAAAAATATAATATAATAAAATAAAAAATAGGAACAAAATGTCATAAACCTAACAATTTATAGACCAATCGAGCAATTAAGGGCCTGTTTGGAATACATAATTTCCATTTGATTTCTAGATTATTTATTTTTTTAAATCTTTTTCCTCAATTTAAAACTATTCTTCACTCTTCATATCTCTAAATGCCTATACTAAACTCAAACTTTAAAAGTCCAGAACTTTGTTATTTTAAGTCTAAATAAGAGGATTCTTTTTTTTTTTAATTACATAGAATTTTGAGAGAAATGAAATAAGATTTATATTGATATATTTTTTTTTCAAACACATATTGAGTTTTTGTATTTTTTTTACTCAAGACAGTTTCTTTTAACCAAACATTTATTTCTTAAGGTCCAATACAAATATTCCCAAAACTACATATTCAAAATCTCCTACAAACGGGCTCTGAGACGTGAACAGATTAGTTGAAAAAGAACCTTTTGTACTCTTTTCAGGAGTTCAAGGTCATTTTAGCTAAAAAAGAAAGAATGAGGACCAAAACTCACAAACATAATAATTTAAAAACCAACCAAGCATTTAACACAAATAAATTAATAAGGAGTTTCAATGAACAAGAAAGGAAAATAATTATTAAAAGAACAACAAATGAAATGATTTGAAAGAAGAGAGAAGCAAAAAACAAAGTTCTATCCGTGGCCGGAGTTTGTCAAGAGAGATTGTTTATTATTTATTCATTTATTTATTTTCTTCATGTCTCCTCATGAGTTTTCTGCCGATATAGAAATTGTTTTATTTAATTGTAGTGGTTCTGAATTTTTATTTTTAAAGGAGAAACAACTAACATTTTTGGACCCGAATGACACTGGACATCCTTTGGAAAAACAACATACGATGATATTATGGCTATCCAAATTTACAAAGGATACGTGGAATGTTTCCAAAAATCCGTTATTTAAAGAACAAATACAATAATCAAATAAAATCTTTCTGTTTGAGATTGTTTTAAGTGACATAGACTTGGCAAATGTACTGGCCTCTTACAATGTAATTAAGTACAATACCCAGCAGATTGATCTTGTAGAAAACAAACAACTCGAAAATTAAAAAATAAAACATAAATAAATAATACAGAAGGGAAAAAAATAAAATAAAATAAAATAAAATTCATAGCTTTAGCTAAAAAGTAAAATGGCCAAAGTTTTACATCTTAAATACTACGCGGCCCACGTCCTTCCCCTTCAACTCTGAAGCTGCTTTAAAACACTTGTCCTTCATGAAATCCGAAGCTGAAGATGTGCCAAATCCCTTGTGCTTTTCAAGGAGGCCCTTGCATCTCTCCAAGTCGGCTTCTAACTTTCTGATGCTATTTTCTTTGCATCTGATTGCTTCCTGACCAAGACAAGCAAATACAATTTCCCCAAATTGATTCAATTCTTCAATTTTGAACCCGGTAATGGAGCTAATGCCTTCTAGGTAGAAAATCCAGTGTTTAAGATCATCCCATGTGACATCTTCAACCTTAGTTCTGCACATTTCATCAATGACAATACAAAGTAAAGTAGCTGCGATGCTCTTCATTTGTGGTGTCAAACTTTCCTTCATACCAAGATCTCTATTATTCTTGCGAATTAATGCTTTTAAAATAGGAGCCAGCGTCTTTGGTACCTTGTAACCTTCAACATTCTCCACCTTTTGCCTTAAATACTTGTCATCTATTTTTATACCTTCCTCAGGTGTGAAAAAAAACAACTCATTCCAGAAGAACAGAAACCCAATCTTATCAAGACAGAAATATTGTTGGATTCTCTCAATATCTACAAGAGATCCTTCACGGTCGAAACGAGAATTTAAATATTTTCTCGCAATATCATAAAGGTTCCTTCGGACAGTCGTGTTAGGAACATCAGACTTAAAGGGATCGACCAACATCACCTTTTCTGCAGGATCAGTAATGCTATCCATAATGTCTTTGAGGGTCAATTCCTCCTTTGTATTGGCTTCCGTCTGATCACTGATTGACTCTACATCAAACTCATCCCATCGGTCCTCTCCCAAGGCCCTGAGCACTCCACCTTTAGTGCCTTCTTTTATTGCCTTCATAATCTGAAACAAATGTGAGATTTAAAATGCGGTATAAATTATTCATGATAATTGTTGAATAAGATGCACTGAACTGGTCATCCAATAAACGGATTATTCATCAAGTCTTTATGTTGGCTCTGATTTATAACTAATTTAACTTCCCCAATGCTTTTTTTTTTGGTAACTAGTATTTTGTTTTGTTTTCTTTTTATTCGCTCAATTCTCTGTTTTTTTTTTTAAATACTTTTAAAATTATTAATATTATTTCAGATATCCAATTTATTTTTTTGCGAATCAAATTATTATTTCATCACTTGCAAAAATTGTTCAACTTAATTTGCTTTTTTTTCCCCCTAAAGAAAAATCACTCTCACTTGATTAATTAATACTACATCCAAGTTCGTTTTGGATTTATTCCAATATTTATTTACAAGTACCCACACACACATATATATGTATATATAATATGATGAAAAGCAGACGGGTAAATACTAATGTATTTTACAAATCAGACAAAAACATCGTCACATAATTTTTGAAGCACTAAAATATTTGAATATTTTACTTTAACAAGTGATACCATATATACGACATCTAGACTCTTCTTCCAAATTTTTTTATTTTAATACAGGTAACAGCCTTTTATTTTCAGTTCGTTAGGCTTGAAATTCAGCCTTCAATAAATAGGATAGTAATACTTACCAAGTAGAATATACTATTTCGCTTAAAACTATACTGGCGATATTAAAATATTTGGATATATATTTAAACTAGGTTTTTAATTCATTATGGTTTTTAATTCAGTATTTAGTCCCCATAAACTTTAGGGTAAATTTCATTAATAGCACCTCTGGAGAAAATAATATTAAAATCAGCACCACTTTTTTTCCCTTTCAGTTCTAGCACTGCCACGTCAGATATGTGGGCCCCAGTAGCATTTAATGTGTGCAAATTTCCCCGTTTACCCTCATCTCCCTCGCAGGTTCCAAAAAAATTTCCAAACCAGCATCTACAGTGTTTTAGAGAGAGAAAATGAAACCTAGAAAGAGAAAGGGTCGCCGCCGGCCGGAACCTCTCGGAAACCGCCCGAAACCACCACGAAATCCCTCCATAAACCGCTCCGACGCCTGTGAACGTCGGAAAATCTTCAAAATCCGTTAACTGTCGGAATACACGAAACTGACCTGCGAAAAACAGCACTGTTATGACCGGACGGTCACAACGATTACGACCGTTAAGTTATTCACGATACCTCGTGACAAGAGGAACGGTCATAACCGTTCTGACCGAGTAGTCATAACATTTATGACCTCAGCACTATACCCTGAGTACACAAGAGCAACGGTCACAACCGTTCTTACCGAGTGGTCATAACGGTTATGACCGTGGCTCTACTATATGTGGGTCGTCAAGAGCATAGGTCATAACCGTTCTGACCGAGTGGTCATAACGGTTATGACCTCAGCAACACTATACCTTGGTCGTCAGGAGCAGCGGTCATAACCGTTCTGACCGAGTGGTCATAACGGTTATGACCGCAGCTATATACCTCTGTAGAAGAGTGACGGTCATAACCGTTTTGACCGTCCGGTCATAACTGTTATGACATGGTCCCTATACCGCCACGTCAGCTTGTGGGGCCCACCAGCTTTTAGGGAATGCCAAAGGTCAGGGTTACCCTCGTCTCCCACCATCCGAAGAGTCACTGTCCCTTACGCTTTCCTATATCAAACCCTTCAACATGGTTTTAGAGAGAGAAATCTAAACATATGGAGAGAAAGCCCGAATCTAGAGAGAGAGAGAGTTGCAACCAGCAGGTCCCGCTCGGAATCAGGCCGAAACCATCACGAAGATCATGCGTTGATAAACTGCCTGCATGTGTGTTAACGCCGGAAATCTTAAAAAAAAAAAAAAAAGAAAAAACTCCCCTTGTCGAAGGCGACGAAAATGCGAGAGAAAAACACAAATCCTGCAAGGAGGTGTGTCCGAGTATCGGCTTCGGCATCTAAAAGCCTATCGGCCAAGGAAAAGTTGATTTTTATGTTTTTATGTTTATAAAGTTAACGTTTTTAATAGAGCTAGGAAAAAAAAGTTTTCATTTTTATATGTGTTTTTTATGAGAATCCACCTTTCTAAATGATCTGTAGGAAAATACTTGCAAAATACATAGAGTTAGTCATTTTTTTATAGATTTTCAGATGGTCATGAATTCGGCCTTGATGGTCATAATGAAAATGACTCATTTGGAAAATTCCATTTTCAGTTGGTCAGTTTTATAATGAGCAACAGGTCATAACGATTATGACTGGGTCTCTCAACTATGTAGAGAGAGCGGTCATAACAGTTATGACCATCCGGTCCTGACAGTAATGACCGTTACTGTATATCAGGATAGGGAGAGAGGTCATAACTGTTATGACCACCATGTCATAACAGTTATGACCGTTACTCCGAGTTAGAGGTCAATAACAGGAAGAGAGGTAATAACTGTTATGACCACCATGTCATAACAGTTATGACCGTTAGTATAGGTGATAGGGTGCATAACCGTTATGACCACAACAGCGGTTATGAAATTTGATCTAGATAACGATAGGGAGCTTTAAACGGAATCTGTCTCTCCCACCGTCGCTTATGAGTTAATCCATTCTACTGTCGAATCATTCACAGCAGCCTCTGACAGCCGTTCTCTGGCAAAGGTAACTTCAACATCACAGCTTTACCCTCATTTCTCTTGTTTTGTCAACTGTCCTAGCCGAGCAAATTTCTTATTCTTAATTGAAATGGTTTGGGTTCTATTAAAAGTTTCTATGTCCAGATAGTTGTTGAGCCCTTCGCAACTAGAAAAGAATATCAAGACTGGGTTCGTCAGATGCACATGCAGTATGACGAAGAGGTTGTCGTGGGCGAAGAGCAACCAGTTATTGATGGCAGCCGTGTGAATACCAAAGCTAATGGAATGTTGACATTTTAATAGCCGAACATTCCATTATCTTTGGTATTCACACGGCTGCCATCAATAACTGGTTGCTCCTCGCCCACGACAACCTCTTCGTCATACTGCATATGCATCTGAAGAACCCAATCTTGATATTCTTTTTCTAGTTGCGAAGGGCTCAACAACTCTCCGGACATAGAAACTTTTAATAGAACGCAAACCATTTCAATTAAGAATCTGAACTTTGCTCGGCTAGGACAGTTGACAAAACAAGAGAAATGAGGGTAAAGCTGTGATGTTGAAGTTACCTTTGCCAGAGAACGGCTGTCAGAGGCTGCTGTGAATCTCGACAGTAGAATGGATTAACTCATATGGTGACGGTGAGAGAAAGAGTTTCTGCTTAAAGCTCCCAATCGTTAACTAGAGTAACGGTCATAACTGTTACGACCTGATGGTCATAACTGTTATGACCTATCTCCCTAAACGAACTGTCAGAATTGTTATGACCTGGTGGTCATAACAGTCTTGACATCTCTCCCAGTCGTAACTAGAGTAACGGTCATTATCGTTATGACCATCCGGTCATAACAGTTTTGACCTATCTCCCATGACCTGGTGGTCATCGATGTTTTGACCGTATGGTCATAACAGTTATGACCTGGCGTGACTATAGTATCGGTCACAATTGTTATGACTACCCGGTCATAACATTTATGACCGTTCTCCCTTCATAACAGTAATTATCTCTTTCCCTTTGTCAAACTCGTCGATGAATGAACACTTCTTCCTTTGAAAGGTTTATATATATAATATGAAAGCATTGCCATAACACGTCAGCAAATTATCAGATTATATAAATAAACATGAAAAATTGATGCATCTTAAAATATTGTATCGATAAAGGGTTGTTCAAGGATGAAATTAATAAATAATCAAATAAGCATAAAAAACCAAACGTGTAATGCCGTAAAATATGACTTAATTGCTATAACTTGTCATTAAATACTCAATTTATTAAAAAAAGTTAATTTCTGTCCAACACCTAATATACCTTAATTGGTATAACATTACATTAAATATTAAAATTATAGAACTAAATAAAATAAAAATTTATGACCATTTTTTATGCCTTGATTGCTATAACCGGTCATTAAATTATTATTATCAGGTCATAATGAAATTAAAAATTGATCATGCTTAATATATGACCTTATTGGGTTCCTCAATTATCAATTTATAAAATGAAATTCAATTTATTCGACTTAAAATATGACCGACCTAAATAATACAACTGTTATGCCCGAGAGGTCATAACAGTCATGAACTCTGTCCCAATAGTTAACTACATAACTGTTATGACATGGTGGTCATAACAGTTATGACCTCTCTACCTCCCCATCGTTTGCTAGGGTAACGGTCATTACCGTTATGACCGGATGGTCATAACAGTTGTGACCTCTTTCCGTATAGCAAGGGTCATTACCGTATGACCGGATGGTCATAACAGTTATGACCTTTCTCTCTCCCTATCGTGAAGTATCTGTCATTACTTTTATGACCATCAGGTCATAACACTCATGACCTCTGTCCCAATAACGATGGTCATCGCTGTTATGACCGTGTGGTCATAACAGTTATGCCCGTTCTCTTTTCCTAGTTACTAACGTATCGGTGTTACCCAGCGGTCATAACTGTTATGCCCAGCAGGTCATAACAGTCATGACCGATTGTCCCAATAGTGACCCGGTCATCTCTGTTATGACGGTCATAACAGTTATGACCACCATGTCCCTCTAGTGATGGTCATAACTGTTATGCCCAGCAGGTCATAACAGTCATGACCGATTGTCCAATAGTGATGGTCATGGCTGTTATGACTATACGGTCATAACAGTTATGACCGTTTCTCTTCCTAGTTACTAACGTATCGGTCATGCCCAGCGGTCATAACTGTTATGCCAGCAGGTCATAACAGTCATGACCGATTGTCCCAATAGTGACGGTCATCGCTTTTTATGACCGTATGGTCATAACAGTTATGACCTTTTTCTCTTTCAAACCAGAGTATCGGTCATAACTGTTATGACCATCCGGTCATAACAGTCATGACATATTTTTTGTGGCAAACTTGTCGATTTAATGAGCAGTCTTTTCCATAAAATAGTGTATCTAAATGATAATTACTAAAAATTTGGTGCCCAGGTCATTAAATCGTCAATGTTATAAACCAAAAATAATAAAATTTGGACTGCTTTACACTTATGACGACGTGTCACCTGAAATTAGCAAATGCAATATATTATTAAAAAATTTTATGTTCACAGATTACATGTATAAAGACATATATGCCCTCATCCAACCCTAAACTGATAATTTCCCAGATTCCCGCCCCACTCAGACCCCCTCCCGCCGACCCCAACATAGAAGCCACAGTATGATTAGATATGAAATTTTAAACTTCTGCTTTCCCCGTATTTCCCTCGTTTCTATAACTTAAGGCTCACGAACCCACGATGTACCATTACCCACTGATCTACACTTACTCTAACTCAAACGAATCCAACACATTCTTCGTTCACTCTGTTTAACCAACCCGAAAGGCCACATGTGCAGGGCATTCAACTAAGATCTTCCCACTCCCAATCACGTGGCGCAGAGGTATTGCTGCTTCTCTATTTCATTTATTGCCGAAGAACATGCTCTAAATGTGTGTGGGTTTTGAAATTAATCAAATTCAAAGAATTGAATATCTGACAAACTATTTGGGGTTTTATGGATCTCTGTATGACCTGTGTGTCTTCTGGTCGTGTATAAGGGAAAACTGGTCATTTGCACAATGACCATCCAGCAAAGACAGAGATGACCGGTACTTTGTGCCGTCAATTGCATAATGACCGTCTGGTCATAACTGTTTTGACCGGTTTAAGTAGAGTTCGGTCATAATGCGTCTGGTCAATATCAATGTATAATCTCCTGAGGTCGGTCATTTGGTAAATGATCATCATTGTGACCGGTTTTGTTATATAAGAAGTAAAATGCGAATACATAACTGTTACCGGTCACAATTAATGACCTTCCGGTCATTATAATGCTGACATATATATATATATATACATATATATCACAACTAACCTAATATGACTAAATTCTTGCAGTTGAAAATCCAGGAATGCAGGACGTTTGTGTTTTCATCAACTATAATGGTCAATGGGACGGCACATCGAGATACGTTGGTGGCGATATGAAGGGAATATTGCTGCCCGATACCGCAACATATGTTGATCTTATTCAGATGGTCAGAGGTGTTATTGGAATTAGTCGCCTGGAGAAGACGATAGTCATGAGATACATTGTTGAACCTGGGCTGCCTCCCGTGAGGATACAATCTGATGCTGACGTTAAATTCTACATACAATTGAAGAAGAAGGATGTTCACGTGCTTAGCAAATTTCCAATTTCCATCGATGTATTTGAAGAGTCTGCGGCCGAAGGCATGCCACCGGATGTAGGGGAAAGCAACCACCTTGACGACCATCCTTCTAGGGTGGGTGGACAGAGCGATGAAGCCATCCAACCTGTAAATGACAGTAATCTCATAACCACTCCTCCTCACATCTCTTCTCCCATAGTGCGTCTGGATCTGCACAATGACCATGGAATTGAACATGAACATCATGTTTTCAACCCTGACGACGAGGTCGGCCGTGATGATTGTAAAGGCAGGCTATCAAATGATAACGATGCTGCTCGTAATTCAAACGAGAAGAGTGCCACACCCAGCATTGGAGCCCATTCTTTTGCCGATCATATTATATCTCAGTCTAAGGATGTACCTAGCAGTGATAGTTTTTCCGGCCCAGTAGTTGTGGCGGATTTAACCCCTGTCACGATGAGCGTAAATGTTATTTTTGAGAACAAAAAGTTACTGCAATACCATCTTCATCACGATGCAATGACTAAACACTATCAATTCAAGGTGAAGAGGTCGAACTCTACTCTGTTACACGTGATATGTATAGATCATGAAGGTTGTCCGTGGCAATTGCGTGCGACTAGGATGAGAGGTAGTGAATTTTTTGTTGTGAAGAGGTTCGATTCCGTCCATACTTGTTCACTTGAAATCGTTCAAGGTGCACATCGTCAAGCGAAGAGCTGGATGATCGGCGAGTGTGTTAAGCGAAAATTCTTGGACCCTACAACTACCTCATATAGACCTCGCGAAATACAGCGAGACATGCAGTCCGAATTTGGAGTTCATTTCAACTATCTTAGAGCATGGCGATCGAAGGAAGCTGCACTAACAAGCCTGAGGGGCGATGATGCAGAGTCATACAAAGGTAATACCCATGACGATCATTATAACTTATATAACGAACATCATGATATTGATTTTGTCATCATTACAGGTCTGCCCGCGTGGGCTGAAATCGTTAAGAGCAAAAATCCTGGCTCCGACATTGACATTGAGACAGACTCAGAACAGTGTTTCCAATACCTTTTCATGTGCTTAGCTGCTTCAAAGCACGGTTGGCCTTATTGTCGTCCAGTAATTGTGGTTGATGGATCTGCACTGAAGGCCAGGTTCGGAGGAATGCTGCTTGCTGCATGCGGTCACGACGCAAATGGCTCCATATTTCCACTTGCATTTGGTATCGTTCCATCGGAGAGCAATGAATCATGGCAATGGTTCTTCGAGAAGCTAAGGGATTCAATCGGCAGTCGAGATTCCCTTGCTATTGTGGCTGATAGGCATAAGGGTATCGAGAATGCAGCAAACCTCGTGTTTCCAGATGCTGCCTTCGGGATATGCGTCCAACACCTGGCTGCAAACCTGAAGACTAGGTACAAAGACTTCAAAGGCCCTCTGAAGGCCTATTTTGATGGCGCAGCCAGGTCATATCTGGTAACTGAGCACAATCGGCATATGGAATCCATCCGTAGTCGTAACGCCGACATGCACCGATACCTTCTGCAGGCCGATCCTACAAAGTGGTCGCGCGCGTACTTCAGTGGACGGAGGTATGCAATCATGACAACCAACATCGCGGAGTCATTAAACAGTGTGGATCGGAAAGCCAGGCTCATGCCAGTTGGATTCTTGGTGGAATGGCTGAGGCAACTACTGCAAAGATGGTTTGTCCAAAGACGTGAAGAGGCACTCAACATAAAATCGAAATTGGCCCCAAATGCAGAGCACTTGATTCGAACCAACTTCGCGCACGGTCTAAAAGTAACGGTATGTGATAAATGCCACATAATGACGAGCTGGGTCAAAATTTTTGCATCCAAAACTGTATAAGATCGAATAAACTAACATCTTAAACTTCCATGTCTTACAGCCGCGGCCAGCCGATCAGTATGAGTACTCTGTCACCAGCAACGCAGGCCAAATATTTATTGTTGATATGAGCGAACGGACCTGTACCTGCAGACGATTCCAGGTTGATCAAATTCCTTGCGCTCATGCAATGGCCGTGTGTAACTACCGACGGATTGATCCATACAATTATTGCTCTGATTACTATACTAAAGACTTTCTATATGCAAGTTATGCACATGTAGTCCATCCGATTGGAAGCGCAGAGGGCTGGGATGTTTCTGAAGACGTCAGATCGCAAGTTGTGAATCCTCCCAAGGCAAAGCGTCGGCCCGGAAGGCCACGGGTTCGTAGGATATTGTCCCAGGGAGAAGAACCTGATCCTATTCGGTGTGGTAGATGTAATAGTTATGGCCACAACCGACAAACCTGTACTAACCCAGTACCCTTACGAAAACAACAAACAAAAACGACCCGGATTTCGGGTACAAAATCCAGTTCGTAGATGTAATGAAATGCCCAAGCAATTTTACTTTTAGGTTTTACACCAGATGTTTTCACCTTGACTATCAAAAAAATATTTTTCTTTATCCCGTGTACGTGTAACATCATAACAATACCTGTATTTTAATCACGATAAAGAAGCATGTATGTTATCAGCGTAGTTTCATTATTTGTGTTTTCTGCCCAGCGTAATTTGTAACAATAAGCATGCAACTTTGAAACCATGTTGGATTTTGGCGTATCGGTCATAACCGTTAACACCGGGTCATAATGGTATATGACCGAACTCTATGTGGCGAAGAATAACCTCAAACATAACCCTTATGACCTGTGGGTCATAATGGTTATGACCAGGTTCTATATCGTATAGAAGACCTGGGTCATAACCGTTATGACCGTGGTCATAATGGTATGACCAGGTTCTATATCGTATAGAAGACCTGGGTCATAACCGTTATGACCTGTGGTCATAATGGTTATGACCAGGTTCTATATCGTATAGAAGAGCCTGGGTCATAACCGTTATGACCGGTGGTCATAATGGTATGACCAGGTTCTATATCGTATAGAAGACCTGGGTCATAACCGTTATGACCTGGTCATAATGGTTATGACCAGGTTCTATATCGTATAGAAGCACCTGGGTCATAACCGTTATGACCTGTGGTCATAATGGTATGACCAGGTTCTATATCGTATAGAAGACCTGGGTCATAACCGTTATGACCTGGTCATAATGGTATGACCAGGTTCTATATCGTATAGAAGCACCTGGGTCATAACCGTTATGACCTGGTCATAATGGTATGACCAGGTTCTATATCGTATAGAAGACCTGGGTCATAACCGTTATGACCTGTGGTCATAATGGTATGACCAGGTTCTATATCGTATAGAAGCACCTGGGTCATAACCGTTATGACCGTGGTCATAATGGTATGACCAGGTTCTATATCGTATAGAAGCACCTGGGTCATAACCTGTTATGACCGAGTGGTCATAATGTTTTTTACGAATACCAACAGTCGAGACTTACACTGTTAATGTTGGATAAGAGGTCATAAAATTTATGACCGTCCGGTCATAAACTGTTATTACCGTTTATCACATTATAGCGTTGCGGTCATAAAAGTTATGACCGTCTGGTCAGCATTAAAATTACCGCATCGGTGAATAGCAACAGTCGTTTATGATGGGCCCCGCACATTTAATGACGCCGAAATCAAGATTTTCCATCAACTTCACCCGCCCAAAGGTAACCTTCCCCTCGAAAGACCTAAAAATTACCCCTGTTTGAAACCAGCTTCTACAGTGTTTTAGAGAGAGAAACTCTGGTTCTAGAGAGAGAAAGAATTGTATTTCCTTCGTTCCACCCAAACAACCGCTCAGAAAACCGTCCTTAACCGCCATCAAAGACCTTTATAGTCTGCACTATACTCTTTCAACGTCTATTAACATACAAGACTTGTCTATGACGAAGCAAATGGCTGAGGAAAACATCGAGAAATCCGGCATCCGAGGGCAATCATCAGAAAACCAGGCCCCAGAGATTGAGACAGGGGGGTTGCTGAAGGGTTGAAGAGAAAGCATAGAGACATCGACATTCTAGACCCAAACGTCTCACAGGAGTTGACATGCGACGTAGAACAGAATACAACCGAACCTGATGGGGTAAAAAAAGTTGATTTATGTTTTTATGTTTATAAAGTCAAACATAGTTTTTTCCTCATTAGGGAGGTGCGATTTTTATTGCCTGCAAGGACAAAAGTTTTAATTTTTATGTGTCAGCTTAATGATATCCCACTATTGTATTCGAGATGATGAAAAGAATATGTTTCAGAAACGTAGAAAGTGTTTTGTAAATAGTTTCCGCGATAGCGATAGTTTGTCTGCTCATGTACATATTCATATATATATATATATATTACTGAGTTTTAAGATAGATCGGATAGTCATGTTCGTTATTTATGGATCGTCATAATCATGGGTTCTATGATATAAATTAGGTATGACTCGGTGGTCATAATGAAAATGACTTGGGTTCCTTATTTTGGTTGGTCAATTTCATTATGACTTGGCGGTCCAAATGAAATTGACATGGGTTCCTTAACCGAATAGGGTCATTTTCATTATGACCACTCGGTCATAATGCGAATGACATGGGTTCTTTGCTATTAAGCTCGGTGTGTTTCATTATGAATTGCTGGTCATATTAAATTATTGAGTTTAATGTGCATACTGCTTTAAATTTCATTGTTTATAATGTAAGGAAGGGAAAAATTATGTTAATTTAGGTTACTATAATGACTATACCCTGTTACCATATATGCAGGTTCAGTACAATCGACGAGTACCCGATGGTCAAATTACCCGGGCGAAGATAAATACCTTCGTTAACATTAGGGAGACATTAAGAAATTTGACAGACTGGTTGTCTCCCCGACAGTATGAGTTGGTCATGCAGCAGCCATGCATTCAACACTTCCTGCAGTTAGACAGACTTGGATGGGCTGGCCAGCTGTTCCACAACATTGTCATGCGCCTGACGGATCACAGTGACGATGGTGATGCTCTGTGGTTTCAGGTTGGTGAACAATTGGGTAGGTTTTCCATCACCGAATTTGGCCTAATAACTGGGATGAAATGTGTTGGGTCTACTCATATCCCACCGATGGCCGAACCTAGATTAATTACAAGGTATTTCCGGACGGTGAGAGGTGTGTCAAGGGAAAATTTGGAGCTGCAAATGTCGAATGCGAACTTTGACGACGACGAAGACGCCATCAAGCTCAGTCTACTATACGTCATGTTCTGCATTCCACTGTCAAATGCGAGCTCCGTCAAGATTGACCCGAAGTTTTTTGCACTGGCCGACAAACTGGAGGCCTTCAATGAGTTCCCTTGGGGCGTGCTGTCATGGGAGGCAACCCGGTCTGCAATCTGTGCCGCGGTTGACAACAGAACGTCTTCGAAGAGAAAACAACCAAAAAAATCCCAGCCAGCGCATTACAGTATTGCGGGCTTTCCCCATGCCTTACTGGTTTGGGCATATGAGAGCATCCCAACCATAGCCTCCAGATTCGCAACCAACTACGAGGACGCCATGCCGCGTATGCTGTCGTGGGTGACCGTCGATAACGTCAAGTTTGATGACGTTATGTGGATAATGACCGCGGTTGGAGATACTCAGGTGATTTTTAAAGAATTTCTAAAGCGTGTCAAACCAAAATGTTTGGTCCTCATTTATAGGTTCGACTAGAGTGTTTGGTCAATACAGTTAGGACATGGTCGTAACAGTAATGACAGTTTGGTCATAACTGTTATGACCAACCCTTTACATCGTATTGGTCATTACAGAAAATCCAGGATGGTCATTACCGTAATGACCGTATACAGTTATCTGACAAAAAGTTGTTGTTATGTGTGCAGCCGAAATGTGTTGGGATGATGCCCACAGAAGAAGAGTTGAAGGAGCCAAGGCTTGCGCGCCTATTTTTGAAGAACCCAATGCCTGTGCCTCAATTACTTCTCAAGCCACCTGTTCCCCAATCGAGCTCCGCACCAAACTCCGAGTGGCAGGAGTTTAAAGAAGAGATCCGAGGACAGGTGGCCTCAATTAACAAGAGTCTGCTGGCTCTTAAAAAGGACCAGCAGAAGTCCAACAAACTGCTGCGACGGGTTTACACGATGTTGAAAGACAACATGAGGCAGCAGGGACAAGGAAAGGCGGAGACCGGAACTCCAGTCACCAGCAGGCAGACGTTGGATGTTCCAAAGCATGAGTCAGATGACATCGCCACCGGCTTGCTAGGTGAGGTGTTAATCAAGGCCGACCTCGTGGACGCTGCTGACATAGGTGAGCAAGCAGCCATGGAGTTCCTAACGGGCGAAAAGGTTATTGCATCCCATCAACCTGTTGAGGAGGAGAGTAACAAGGTACGACTGAAAATTAAATTTGAGTGTACCATATATATAGGCACATGATATTTTTGTATATAACAGAGACAAGGTAGTTTTTTATGATGTGACATGTTGTTAATCCACACAGGAAAAGTTGGAAGCAACTTTTCAAGGAGAAGGGATGGTACAATCTGTCCCACTTGATGACATCAAGGAGGAGAGCATGCCTCACCCGCATAAGGGAAAGAAAGAAGGCAAAGATGCTAAGATGGTCATCAGTGGACAGGATGTTGTGCACCCTGCAAGCCAGGCCAAGGAGGACAGCACGGGTGAAGTGGTTGTTACGAATATCCATACCCTAAAAACCAGGTTCATTAGAGTAACCGATTATTTTAACTCGTTTGATATGTCATTTATAGGTCCCTAAGAAGAAGAGGGCCAGACTCTCAAGGCTTGGCCAACGGCCGAGGGGAGCTAAGTCCGATGTTGGCTCCCCGGCGCATGAACCGAGTAAGATTGTTTGTGCCCTCCCACCGAGCCTAGAAGATGTACCTCCGGCTGACATGCTAGAGTCGTTCAGGGAGTGGATGAGTAAAGGGGCGTTGAAGAAGACTCAACCAGGGTAATTTGCTTATAACTGATAATTGGCCGTTCGAATTGAGGTATATGTAAGTTTGTACTATATCCATATTATATTAATAATGATATCACCACAGTAAATATTTGTCTTTCAGTCCACGGCCTCCCAGATTCAATGCCAAGCATGACCCATTGGAGAAACCCCATGACCTCGGAGTCATGACGGTGGACAAGAAAACTTGGTATTATGAACTGGCAACCCAACCTGTTTGGCTATGGGATGAAGTAAGTGGTGTTATTATCTGAACTTTGTAATCAATGTCGTGATTTTTATGTCAATTATTACGGTCAAGAAGGTACATTGTTTGACGACCAGCTCTATTTACCGTGAATTGCTTTTCTTTTGTGTATTCAGCACATTGATGTAGCGTTTTACTACCTGAGGAAGAAGATCAAGCAGTATCCCAAGTTGCAAGAACGAAAGGTCACAACGGTAGACACGTATTTCAGTACAAAGGTTGCTGCAATGTGGCCTGTCTACCGGCGTTCACCAGATACGTTTGATTGGGGGACCTGTGAAACTTTAGTGAAGATCATGCTTGGCATCTCTGGCCAGTGTGGGACTACGTGGTTTGATATGAACACTTTGCTAATACCGTTAAACTTGGGTACAATGCAGTATTGGATATTAGTAAAGCTCGAACTGACCGATTGGACTATTGAGGTGTATGACTCTATGCACCATGAAGGCCCTCACAATCAGAAGGTCCGAGAGGGAGTCGAGTGTTTATCAGAGTTCATTCCACTGCTGGCTGCTCAAGTCAGTTTGTTCGATATTAAACCACGTGATCCTCCCGGAACGTACGCAATACCGGTCACCATCAGGAAAGATATCCCTACACAGGGCAATGGGTAGGTACTAGTGTTTTTATGGTTTGATTATTTAATATTTAATGTTGCCTTGGTGCCTGAGATGCTTATGTTCATTATGTCGTTTTCCTTTATTCGTGCATCAGGGGTGACTGTGGCGTGTTTACAATTAAAAATGCTGAATGCTTGATAGAAGGGAGGGATGTCAGCTATTGGGTACTTCATGAAAGGATGCAACTCTTTCGGGAGTGCCTAGCATGTTACTTCTGGGCTCATGCGAAGCGGAAGCTTGCCGGAGATTATAAAAGTGATGATGAGCCGGGTGTGGACTGAAAGCATCCAGCCACACAAATTTATCATTGTATTTCCATTTAACAGACTCTAAATAGGCACATTTTTTATTCATTGTATAGAAAGTAATTTGGTTGTATTTTTTTCGTATTTGTTGTAAACTGTGAAAGTTGACAAAATAAGCATAGGGATCGAGGTCATAACTGTTATGACCAGGTGGTCATAACAGTTATGACCAGGTCTCTAAAATGCCCATTACATTCATTTAAGATGCATAATAAATAATTTTATGTTATAACTTGATAATTTCATGACCTGTTATCCCAATCAAATAATATATTTTAAATATATATAAATCGTTATATAGAAAAAAAATGAACATTAATTCTAGAATATTGATAAAGGGAGTCGCGGTCATAATTGTTATGACCTTGCGGTCATAACAGATAAGACTGTTACTCTTGTTCACGATATAGAGTTAGGTCATAACCGTTATGACCACCTCGGTCATAACAATTATGACCGGTATAGAGAGGGGTCATAATCGTTATGACCCGAAGGTAATAACGGTAAACACCGTTACTCATGTGTACGGTATAGGGTTGTGGTCATTATTGGTATGACCTCTTGGTCAAAACTGTTATGACCGGTATAGTGTGAGGTCATAAACGTTATGACCAACAGGTCATAACGGTTAAGACCATTAGAGTTGTGTTCGGTAGGGGGACGACGTCATAACAGTTATGACCGGACGGTCAAAGCTGTTATGACCGTTACACTTCTACACGAGGTATAGAGCAGCGGTCATAACCGTTATGACCACTCGGTCAGAACGTTAATGACCGCTGGCTTGACGACCCACATGTAGTGTTGATGCGGTCATCACCGTTATGACCACTCGGTAAGAACGGTTATGACCGTTGCTCTTGTGTACTCAGGGTATAGGGTGAGGTCATAAACGTTATGACCGTTAGAGTTGTGTTCGGTAGAGGGACGAAGTCATAACAGTTATGACCGGACGGTCAAAGATGTTATGACCGTTACTATTCTACACGAGGTATAGAGCAGCGGTCATAACCGTTATGACCACTCGGTCAGAACGTTAATGACCGCTGGTCTTGACGACCCACGTGTAGTGTTGATGCGGTCATCACCGTTATTACCACTCGGTAAGAACGGTTATGACCGTTGCTCTTGTGTACTCAGGGTATAGTGTTGAGGTCATAACTGTTATGACTACTCGGTCAGAACGGTTATGACCGTTCCTCTTGTCACGAGGTATCGTGAATAACTTAACGGTCATAATCGTTGTGACCGTCCGGTCATAACAGTGCTGTTTTTCGCAGGTCAGTTTCGTGTATTTCGACATTTAACGGTTTTTGAAGATTTTCCGACGTTCACAGGCGTCGGAGCGATTTATGGAGGGATTTCGTGGTGGTTTCGGGCGGTTTCTGTGAGGTTCCGGCCGGCGGCGACCCTTTCTCTTTCTAGGTTTCGTTTTCTCTCTCTAAAACACTGTAGATGCTGGTTTGGAAATTTTTTTGGAGCCTGCGAGGGAGATGAGGGTAAACGGGGAAATTTGCACACATTAAATGCTACTGGGGCCCACATATCTAACGTGGCAGTGCTAGAACTGAAAGGAACAAAAAGTGGTGCTGATTTTAATATTATTTTCTCCAGAGGTGCTATTAATGAAATTTACCCTTTTTTTTTTTGTATATGCGGAACTTATTGGTTTTTTTATTATTTTTTTCGGTCATATTTTAGATAGGAAACTTCTTATACTATAATGGAGTATGTTATGCCCTCAAAAATATTATGGAATATGTTTTCTTTAATATTGATTTTTTTCTATTTTTGTTTTTGCCAAAAAAAAAAAAAAAAACCCTAAACTTGTGCTTGATTCGCGGTTTGAATATGAGAATTTTAAGTAGAGTTTGTTAAATTTTCAAAAACAAATTATAAATTTTATTGATTTTTTAGAAAAAGAAAAAAATTAACATAAAAAATAGAGTTTAATTAGAGTTAACTTTGAATACCAAACAAAATCTAAGTTAAAATATTCATTTCTCATTTCATCTTTTCTCATTTTTTTATTTACTGTTATTTTTATTTTTCCTTTTTAAAAAGTACTTTGTTTGTGATTAAAAAAACTAATACACAAGCTTCCATTTTTATCTTTGTAACTTCCTCACACCGAAGGCATGCCATACAAAATCTTCCATTTCGAGGAATTAAATCGCTTTACTGATGTTTTGGACTTTAAGAGTACAAGATTTTTTTTTTTTTTTTTTTTGGTGGAATCTAGAAAACAAGAAAATGTAGTAAGTTGAATATTTCCCATTGAGATCAACGTTTGCTAGATTGTTTTCTCTCTTTTTGTTCTTATTAGTTGAACATGCACGAAGTGTGTATGAATGAATAATATATTATATAAAAGATATAAGAATATAAAAAGAATGTGAAAGATATAAAAATTTAAAGTGAAAATTAAAAAAAAATTACAAAACTAGAAAATAAGAAAAAAAAAAAACCAAAAAATCGAAACTCTATAAGAAACTTAAACAACCAAAACCAAAGCTTCTATCAAAATTTCAAAAAAATTTAGACAAAAACTTTTTCAACCATGTTAATAAAAAAATATAAGTTATTGAATAGATTTATAGAAGATTATGTATATGTGTATATACATATATGTAATAAGAAACGAAAACGGTAATAGAAAATAAAAAAAAAAAAAAAAGATCAAAGCATAAAAGAAAATAAATGAAAGAAGTACAAGAAAAGGATTAAAAAATAAAATAAATAAAGAAATAAATAAACAATAGATTGACACATGACGGAAGAAGAAAGGGCATGGCTATTTTGTATCACTACAAGAATTTGAACTTTCAGCGACTAGACATTCTATGACCAAATAAAACATGGTCCCTGAAGAGAAGTTTTGGAAACCCAATTTAGATAGCAGAAAGTCAAAATCTTCAGCGACCAAATTTTGGTCACCGTAGGGAACAATTTGAGACGAAATTATTTCTTGGTCGCCAAAGGCAGAGCACCAAAAAAAAAAAAAATGGTTCCCGCGGAAGATAAATGGCGACCAAAAAAATATTTGGTGGCGGAAAAGTATTTTTGAAGACCAAAATTTGATAGGAGTAAATCACCTTTAGGAATCGAATTAATTTTGTCCCTGAAAATTGATTCTGCAGATACCAACGGCAACCAAAAAAATATTTAGTGAAGGAAAACTATTTCGGATACCAAAATTTGTTAGCAATAAATCTCCATTCGGGACCAAATTAATTTGGTCCCTAAAAATCGTTTCTACAGATACCAACGGTGACCAAAAAAATATTTGGTGGCGGAAATGTATTTTCAGAAACTA
Organism: Ficus microcarpa; assembly: GCA_025413485.1. Classification (NCBI taxonomy): domain Eukaryota; kingdom Viridiplantae; phylum Streptophyta; class Magnoliopsida; order Rosales; family Moraceae; genus Ficus; species Ficus microcarpa. The sequence goes on from CM046386.1 coordinate 426,134, forward strand.
AAATTTGGTAGTAGTAAATCTCTATTCGAGACCAAATTAATATGGTCCCTAAAAATTGTTTCTGCGGATACCAACGACGACCAAAAAAATATTTGGTGGCGGAAAAGTATTTTCGGGGACCAAAATTTGGTAATAGTAAATTTCCTTTCGGGGCCAAATTAATTTGGTCCTTGAAAATTGGTTCTGCAGAAACCAACGGCAACCAAAAAATTATTTGGTGGCAGAAAAGTATTTTCAGAGACCAAAATTTGGTAGCGGTAAATCACCTTTAGGGACAAAATTTAATTTGGTCCCTGAAAAATTGGTTCTGCAAATACCAACGGTGACCAAAAAATTATTTGGTGGCAGAAAAGTATTTTCAGGGACCAAAATTTGGTAGCAGTAAATCACCTTTAGGGACCAAATTAATTTGATCCCTAAAAATTGGTTCTGCAGATACCAAACGGCAACCAAAAAAATATTTGGTGGTGGAAAAGTTTTATCAGAAACCAAAATTTGATAGCAGTAAATCTCCTTTTGGGACCAAATTTTAATTTCTATAAATGAGCGCGAAAAAAAAAATTTGGTTCCCGTGGAAAACATTTGGCGACCAACAAAGTATTTGGTAGCGGAAAAGTATTTTTGGGGATCAAAATTTGGTAGCCATAAATGTCTATTTTGTGACCAAATTCATTTGGTCTTTGTAAAATGCATGCGGAAAAAAAATTGGTCAACATAAAGTTTTTTAATACAATACTAGTACACATAATGTTACACCTTTCAAATGGATAATTTCATGAATAAACTCAATATAAAGTTTTTAATACAATATTAATACACATATTTTAACATCAATCAATTTACAATTGATTCGATTTTAAAGTTAATATTGAAAATGCGTTTCTTTCTCTCTTATTAATCTCGTATTTATAAACTAAATATTGATTTGAATAACCAAATCTATAGTAGTTGTTATATTTTTTTATGAAATGTACTTGTGTGATGCAATAAATAGATCGGATAATTAGAGAGTATTTTAATTTTAAAAGCTTATCTTTATTTAAATTATTTAGGAATTATCTTATGAAGTTTAAATTCTTTGAGTTATCTTTTACTATTTCAAATTTGAATAGGATTAGGATTAGGATTAGGATTAGGATTAGAATTACTATTTAAATGCTTCTTTATTATTTTGTAGAGGAGTTTTTTGGTGATCATTAATCAAATTCCTTTGAGAGTTTTTTCAATAGAGTTGCATGATTTTCAGTATTCTAGTTAGAATCAACGAATCTAACACAACTTATCTAGCATACTTTCGGGTATTCTTTAAGAATTAACGAATTTGTGTGTTTTTATACGCTTCGCGACACTACAAGAAATTGCATTTTCAGTGACTAAATAGTCATAGTCGTTAAATATTCCATTCTGCCACTAAAATTTAGTCATAAAAACGTTTGGTCCAAAAATACACTATTTTCGATACTAAGTCAATTGATGACTAACTATTTCGTTATAAAAAGATACAATATTTTAATTTTTATTACAAAAAGGAGTTTAAAGTTGAAAAAAAAAAACAATTCTGTTAGGCATGAAAAAAAAAAAAAGAAAATTCAATAGATAACAAATAATTGATTTCTTTTTCTAAAATGAGTAATTAAAAATATAATGAAGAAAGCTATTGTAGTTTCCTCGAAATTATTTTCGGATTATAAATATTAAAAATGTTTGAAGAAAGGATAGAAAAAACTAAAATAATGAAGAGTTTAATTTTCCCTCCAAATTATTTTGGGAGTGTCCCTCAAAAATATTAAAATCCATTTAAAACAAAACAGAAATTTAAAGTTAAATAAAACCTCCCGGTTTTATTTTCTCTCTCACCCTCCCACTTTTCACCCCAGACCTAATTCTCGAACTTTCCTCTCTCGTCTCTAACAACATAGCCCCACGAAAGTTCATTAATCAGTCTCTCACTCTCTCCCACTCCACCCCTACCCATCCCGTCGCCCCCCTCTCAAATTCCTCGGGCCACGCCTGAAGCCGCCACCACCGCATTTCCTTTCTCCGCCCTTGCCTAAAGCTCACTGCGTGCAATCGGATTTTAGACCCATAGAGTCAAATACTTTCAATTTCAAACCGGATTTCTTTCGTCTCAATGCCAATCCCCTGTAAGATTATGTTCTTGATTTTTTTGAGGTTTGATTTTGAAGTTTTTGACTGGTGTACAGTAGGAATTTCAGTATGAGGACGTCGGGTTTTGTTAAGAATTGTTATTGTTTTGATATTGAGTAGAGGGTGGGTGAGAGTAGTTGATGAGGAACAAGATATTATTTTCTCTTTCTCTATAAATACGTTGGTGATTGCAAGTTGAATTCAGTTGTGGTTGATGAATTAATATTGAGTTTCAGATTTCCTGATCTTGAGTTCCAATTTTGGCCGTTGGCTATTTGGCTGTTGGGATGCTATGAAGAAAGGCCAAAACTATGGTTTCAATTTTTTGTTCTCTTTACCTGCAACCAGTCCAATGATTTTCTTGTTTTGTCTTGTTGGTGCTCAAACTCTTTCCAATCCTATCATGTCCCTTCATCTTTGATGCAGAACTTACTGCTTTAACAATATTGAAAATTTTTAATATACTCTTTTCTGTCAAAAAGAAAATGCATTAACAATTCAAAATGTTTGTTCTGATCCTTCTTTCTTATATGTAGTTGTAGATGTGGAACTCCTTTTGTCTTGTAGTTTGTTGGTCGAGGCGTTCACTAGCCTTTTTTCTGTTTGTTTCACTGGGTTAAATCAGATTTCCTTCCAAACTACATGTTATGGAAATGTGATTGTTTTTCAAAGTTGAATTCTTTGCCACCGCAGTTTGGTTGTTCAGTTCTTCACATTAATCAAATCATTTAAGTATGGTACTTAATGACATAAACTTGCTAGAGAACATATGCTCGAGATCCAAAATATGTCTCTGATCAATCATTGATCTTGATCTTGCCATAATTCTGTTGTTTCAAAATTTTTCGTCACAACAATGATGTGTTGGTTTTATGCTATATAATCATAAATCATATGAATTCATTTATGTCATACAAATGTCAAAACTGCCATTTAGTAAAAGTTGTACAGCCAGTGGCTTGAAGATTTCCCTAAAATTAACATCTTTTACTTCAGTAGAAAAAGAAAAAGAAAGAAAAAGGTATTTAATGTTTATATTTTAGAGATAATCAAAACTCTTTCCCCTAACCCTTGCATCTACGATGTAAAAGTTACCGGAAACTATCTTAACCACTAAGAAGTTTTCAAATTGTTCTGTTCTGTATTATTTTGTTTTTTTTTTTTTTAATTTTTATTTTTTTGCAGAAGTGATGAATAGGAAAAATCACAGGTATCTAGATGCCAATTTCATGTCCTCTCTAATAGGCATTACTTAAATGCACACACATAGTAATAATTGTGGAAACTCTAACCCTGACTATATTGATTTATCAAAAAAAAAAAAAAAAAAAAAGAACAACCCCACCTTGTGTTGGAAAACGGATCCGATATTAGAGTTACAACGTAACAGAAGTTTTAAAATTTTTATGCCGATTCAGAAAAAAAGCTCATAATGTATATAACAATAAATTAAATACATGATCAAACGTACATTGTTTCTCAGATTATGGAATTGTTAGAGTGTCGACCAACGTGTCTTCTCTACTATTCTCGAGTCTCCACGTCTTAGAGTGTGTGTGGACACACGTGCTATGAATTCAGCGACCGGTAATTTTTTCGAAATCCAGATCTCACTTTCTCAATCCCGATGTACCTCGTTGAGAATTCGATCCGGGTTCGTTCTTCAAAACTATAAAACAGGAACCGGTAAACCTTCAATGAAAAATATCACTCAGCTTAACCTTCCTCACAGTTTTGATTCAATGAAAATTTCTTTCTTTTTCTCACACCTAAGAAGGACAAATTTTCTCAAACACAAAAAATTATTAGTTTTTTGTGTTTTTCTCTCTCCCAAAAACCGTCCACCTATGAGTATGATATGATGGTTGGCTTTTTTTCAAGCACCTCTAACCTTTATATAATACTTCAATACTTTTTCAAAAATATCTCCTACTCAAAAAATAATTAATAATTATTTTTCTAGATAATCTTTTGAACCAAATGATCATTATTCAAATTTTGGGCTAGGTTCTTTAAACCTTATGGATGGTTTTTTTGCTATGAGAAACTCAAAAAATTCGTGCTCCACCTAATGTGGAGATTGATTGGTGGTTCAAATTTAAATCAATAATTTAGACCAGTCAAAAAGTCCTAATCCTATCTAAATTCAAACTCATTTTTAACTTTTGAATTTCAATAAGTTTTTCTTATTTGAATTTAAATAAATATTTTCCACAAAGATTATTCATATTTAATTAATTTAAATAAATTGAATATTTTAGATTTCCAAGAAAATCTATCAAATAAACTTTATTGTTTAAATCAATTAATAATTTAATATTCGTAATATATTTAAACAATTTTGAAACAAAATATTTTTCTTTCCATCCATTAAAAAACCGTGCCCTATTAATTAGGAGAGACAAATTTTGTTTTCAAAAATTAAATAACTCAAACACAATCTTATTTCTAAAATTCAATTAATCAAAATAATTAACAAATAATTATTTTATTTACAACCAATCATATGTTGACAAATCACATTATTTGTCTACATTAATTTCACATGTTCAATCCTTTTTCAGAATTACATGTTATAGAGTACTATGTCTTAATAGACATTATTAAATTCTCATTTAATTTACCGATCTCATTATGAACAAATCCCGAAACGTTCGTGGAACTATATGAGTTAGTAGAAGGACTCGATGGAAATATGTAAAAAGAATCCTATAATTGTGAAAAATTAATCCCGGATTATTTATTTATCAATTATCAACTTCAAAACTATTCCACTAAAAGTCTAAAGTTGAACTCCCATTTACATACTGTATTGTGAAAGCTCTATAACGTAGTGTTTCTTCCATAATTTCTTTATCGCTTGCTTAATCCCCATATATTATCCATGATTGAATTAAGGACTTTTCAATTATATATTTTTAATCATTTTAACTTGAAATTCCATTATTCTCTATTAAAATAACCACCAATTATAAAGCCATACAATCGATAAATCATCAGAGAACACAAAAATAAACCGATGGCCAAGATATTGTTATATTATCTTTCAATTCCAGAATAATGCCTTTAAGTAGATAACATGTACTATCGTTAAGATATTTATAGATTCTGTATCAATGAATCTTGATTTCTCTATCCATAAGTCATACACCCAAAACACAAGTATATTGACTATCAATTATCAGTGTTTCATCTATAGTGGATCAAAGTGCATAAGTTATGGATGCCAGCTCAAGTATTTATTTTAGGATTAAGATTAATGTAGGATGATAATCAAAGCATCATTGATTCTTATAAACGGAATTATTAAACCGAATCAATTAACACTTTATATTCAGTTCAATGTCATACCTTAATACTGGTTAGGGCCGGCAATTTCAGACACGACACGGTGACACGACACGAGAACGACACGAAATAAATGGGTTTGGACCGCACGTTTAATAATTGGGTCGAAATTGGGTCGACACGTTTAACACGAAAATAAATGGACCGGAAATGGACTAACACGATTAACACGTTTAACACGTTTATGTTAAACGACACGGTGACACGACACGAGAACGACACGAAATAAATGGGTTTGGACCGCACGTTTAATAATTGGGTCGAAATTGGGTCGACACGTTTAACACGAAAATAAATGGACCGGAAATGGACTAACACGATTAACACGTTTAACACGTTTATGTTAGAATTTTCAAACTATTCTAAAGCTCTTTTATAACAAGTATAGGCCTATTTGTGTGTTTAATATAAGATTAGAAAACAATTATTGAAGAATTTTCACTACTGAGACAACATAAATCAGAAGTTACGGAGATGTTACTTCTGGTATAAAATAATAATCTTATAATTAACTAGTTAATAATAATATAATATAATATAGTAAATGAATTATATTTATATTTAACTAGTTAATAATATAAAATAGTAAACCTAATATTAAATGCTTGGCCATCGCTTCTTTCTCGAGTTCGATAAGTCTTTGCTCTCCAAAGGTGAATTTTTTATATGCGGAAATTCTTTGCATTTTTTTATGTATTTGGATTCCTAGAAAAATGAGCTTTATCTCTGTCTTTTCAAAAATAAAAACCTATGCATTTCCTCCGTAATTGCCGGCCCTATGCATAATCCATAAAGCTAATGACACGTAAAATTCCTACAAAATAGAACCCAATCTTTTCTATTTTCATAGAAGGTTCTAGATAGATTCTAAACAAATTTTTTTTCCTTTCTTTTTTGTTACAAAAAAGTTATTGTTATCGTATACAAAAATAATAATCTAAGATTCATATTACTATATTTTTCTTACTATATTTTAAATTTTTATATATATTTTAAATTATTATAATTTATTTTTATAAAAACACATAATTTCAACTCTAAACATCGACTCATTTTCAATAAATCATTTTCATAACTTCAATTACAATGTATTCTCCATATGCTTTTTTACACCATAAAAAAAATGGTTAAACTTTTAGTTGTTATTTTAAAAGAAAAATAATTTAGCTGTTTACCACTCCTAATTTAGCTGTTACTCTAAAAGAAAAATAATTTAGCTTTTAGAAAGAAAATTGATTGAAATTTGAAAGTTTATGTTAAACGGGCCATAAACGGGTTTTTCATGTTAAACGGGTCATAAACGTGTTCGTGTCGTAAACGGGTTTTTCGTGTTAAATGGGTCATAAACGTGTTCGTGTTCGTGTTCATGCCAACCCGTTCTGGACCGTTTAATAATCGTGTTCGCGTGTCGTGTCGTGCTGCCCGTTTATTAATCGTGCCGTATTCGTGTTTACGTTCCTGGCCCGTTTATTAATCGTGTCGTGTTCGTGTTGAGGCTAATCGTGTCGTGCCGTAATCGGGCCGGCCCGAACACGGCCCACGAACACGATTTGCCAGGCCTAATACTGGTATACATTAAAGTTTTTACTCGGAATCTATCCGATGGTCAAGACAAACCATCCCTCTAAAGAAGTAGACAACTTTTACAATCTTATCATGAGTAAGATCCCCAAATCTTATTCTATCGATTGCGGACCATTTATTTAGATTGTGATTAAATTACCACGTCTTTTATATATACCCTATATACATATGGTAATCTGATATATTACCAGCAGCATAGGAGTATTTTATGTTTACTCAAAATAATCATACAATTAACAAATGAAAGTAAATAGCATAAAACTTATTAAACATGAATAACCTTTTTTTTATTAATATCAAAATGTCATATTTATAGAAAATTTTTAGAATTAATTTTCTATCCTTAGGACACATTTAGATCCCAACACCTTGTTAGCAGAATACATCGCAAACTAAATGAGTTACAAGAGTTCCTTGTCAGAATAACATCAAACAGAATTGATTTTCTTTTTCTGGTCAGGAAAGCATACACTGATCTTTGATTTTTTGTTTTTTGTTTTTGGGGTAATTCTGGGGTCTTGAGTGCAATTTGCAAAATAAACAGTAGTCTGAAATTATCTTGGTTGTTTCCTTGAAAAACATCATATTGGTAGGAAACATAGTTAATATAAAGAAATCCTAAACAATTTTTTTTAATGGAATTGTAAACCATTTTGATTAGCACAAAAAAGCAAAGAAAAAAAAAAAGAGTAAAAAAAAAATAAATAAATAAGATCTCAGTATCCTTTCTGAAAAAAAAAAAAAAAAAAAAAAAAAAAAAACTTATAGAATTTTTTCTTCTTACCCGCACGTGCATTTGTAAACGGTAATATCTATTCAGATATGCTCGAAGGCTTTTGACCGTGCATCGTGTGATTTTCTTTTTTTTTTTTTTTTTTTTAATGAAATTAAATTATTTCTCTTGAAATATAAGGACAAAAGTTCATACAAACTTTCAAAAAACTCAACATTTCTTTGTTTCTTTTTTTTTTTTTTTTAAAGAGTGTAAATTACTAATTAATACAATTATGGGTCGTAGTCTTTCATCAAATTCCGTTTAACTATCACTTTATTGCTTTTCAAAAAAAAATCTCATTATTGATTTTTTTTTTTTTTGTTTTTGTTTTCATGTAGTCAAAAGTAATATACATATTACATGTTTATTAGTTTAATTACAGCTTATGAAAAGCTAAAATGTTTTTGAACCTTAAACTAAATTTAGATAATCTAAGTTTTCGGTTTTTTTTTTTTAAGGAAAAATCATTAACATTAATAAAGATTTACAAACTGAACTAGTATTCAATAATAGTTTTTTGTACCATTGTAAAATAGTATTCAATAAAATTCTTGAATAATTATACAGAACATGCTTTGTGGTATCATTTTGAATCATTTTATGCTTCAGAATTTATTTTATATAATAATGTAACGTATTATCTTCTTAATTAATAGGAATTTAAAACACAAATGGGCCGTGGGCACATCACAGTACTTGTAGTCTAAAACATGGAGACACATTTGGATTCATCAAACAAAAACAAAATTCTAAAGAATTTATGGGGGAGTTTGGTGGAGTAGTTTGAGTTGAGATTTTTAAGTTTGAATAGTAAATTTTTTTGAATTTTCAGAAAAGACAAAAAACTTTTTGAGAAAAAGACAAAAATTTTTGGGAAAAAAGACAAAAAAAAGTTTGAGTTGAGTTGGTTGAGTTGGTGAAGCAAAGAGGCCCATATAACTAAAAATAGAAAGCGCAATGTGCTGCCGAAAGCATTTTCGTATAAATCAGTTCGTTTTGGACAAAAATGTTTTATATTTACTTTTTAGTCCTTTAATTTTTTTTATTTTGGCCCAATTTTGTTTTAATTTTTTATAATTTAACTCTTTATTTAGTCCTTCGAATTTCTTTTTTTTTTTTTTGCCCAATGTTTTGTTTTGTTTCAATTTAGTCCTTTTTTTGCATTGGACGAAAATGTATTGTATTGCTTTTTAGTCCTTTGATTTTCTTTTCTTTTTTTTTTTTATTTTGGACCCTTTTTTTTTTGCAATATAATCCTTTTCTGTATTGATCTCTTTTTTCCATTTTAGTCCTTTGTCTTTTTTTTTTTTTTTAGTTTTTTCATTCCTCTAACAATATATTAAAAGTGGGCCTATTTTTTAAATTATTATTTTAAATTTTCTATATGTAGATAAAATTTTTTAAAATGCATCTAATATAACACAGCATATGCTTTAAGACTAGTATCTAACGACATATAAAAAGTGTCAACACTTCTTACCATTCACCAATCTTCAACCAAAACGCTTGTTTTGGTTGAAATGAGCGTTTTGGTTGGATGTTTTTTAATTTTTAGTTTTTAAATTCAAAAAGTCCTAACCTTATCTAGATTCAAACCCCATTTAAATTTTTGAATTTAAATAAGATTTTAGAATTTAAATAAATATATATATAAAGGTTGGATTGGATTGGATTGGATTGTTTGTTTTAAAAACAAAACTTGCATCCAATCAAACCTATGGTGATTTGTAATAACTAATGTTCAATCCAATCCAATTAAGATTGATTATCTCAAAAAATAGATTATATTGGATTAAATAGATCAGTTTAATCGATTGATTGAATCTGATGAGCACCCCTAGTTTGTAAACTCTTTTAATTGGGTATCTTGTACATTAAACACACGTCACTCTTATTAGCCCCCTAATGGACCTCTTTATTTTATTTTATTTCTTTCGTTTAGTGGAACAAGGGGGAATAAAAAAGAAGAAAAAGAAGGAAGCCACGTCTTGGTTAAAGCTCAAAACGTACTTTTAAAATGGTGAAGTGAGGCATAAAGCAATATGGCAAGGTTTTTTTTTTTTTTTTTTTTTTTTTTTTTAATGAATATTCCCTCAATTTTTTAAATTTGCAATTTAGTCCTTCAATTATTTTCTTGCCAATTAACTCCTTCAATTTAGAATTCTTGGCACAAAGAATTTGAACGGAATGTCCATGTGCTGTTCGTATGCACGATTCATTAGGACAAAATTGAAAATTAACAACAATAATAAAGTTTTTTGTTAAAAAAAAGACATACAGTAAAAAATCTATAATGAATATTGTTGGGACTAAGAAAAATAAATTCGTTTAAAGAAGTTATTTATTTATCGATAAATGAATAATTAATTTCTTTATTTGTAAATGAATAATTTATTAATTTATGAAAAGTTTTATGTTTAAATTACTTTTGTATATGCTCCTTTTCTTTTACCAAGATTTATGCATGAGTTATAAATAAGAAAGAGAATGGTATGTGGTAAAAAAATTAATATGTGTACAAAGAGAATTGCAAAGGTTATCATGTACGTTATTTGAAAAATAATTAATTGTTGTTATGTACATGCATAGAAGCAACAAAATTTATGTTCATGTATGTATATTTAATATGAAGGTAAATAAGTACTTGGACATAAAATAAATGTATTTTTCACATTTAATACCATAGAAGAAGATGTGTTTCAAGAGATTTCAAGTACATAATAGAACATCAACTCTATAAATGGTCAATTATATACGTTTTTTTTTTGTCACATATTAATTTATATTTTTGTTGGGACCTAAACAATTTGAAAAAAAAATATTATCTTATGCATTTAGCAAGATTATTAATTTAGCATATTGACCTTAATCGGACCGAAAGTTTTTATCATTTATACAAGATTATTAATTTATCAAACATTCATTTATTAAGCTTTTGTTGTAACCACTTCCACATCATACTCTCTCACCTCCCAACTCCCATAATTGCCATAGCCGCTGCTCATGTTCATCCCCTCTTCTCCGTTAGACAGCAAACCTTAAACAGAAAAGTTCAAAAGTTTTGCACACCCAGAAAGTTCATCACACAACTCTAAACATGGTTCTCTCTCTCTATTATTTATTTATCTATTATTATTAGTTTGTTTGTTTGTTTGTTTTTTTTGTTTTTTTTGTTTTTTGTTTTTTGCTTAACTCCAAATTCGAAAGATCAAACATGCCCTAATCAGAAATTCACGTGCGAAAGTCACATGGAGAAACCGTTGAATAAGTTAACGCCATATCCAATTGGGCCTATTGTGTCAAAAATTCCAAATTTAAAAAGGCTAAATTGTCAAGAAAAAAATTTCAAGGATTAAATTGCCAATTCAAAAAGTTGAAGGGATATCCGTACAAAAAAGTCACATGAAAATGTGATGAAAGGAATTTGTAATAGAAATTATTTTTTTTAGGACAAATAATAATAAACTAGCACCATTCATATTAAACCTAATCTTGATTTTTTTAGTACCAATTCATGTGATTATAAATTATTATTGAATCATTTTTAAAGACTTATCAATAGAAAACAAAAAATTTCTATTCTATAGATTGACCACACCTGATTCACTTGAAGGTGTAGGGTTCGATCCCCCACCTTTGGTTCAAAAAAAAAAAAAAAGAGTAATTGGCTTAAATAATCCCTAAACTATTTCAAATGTGATGGTTTGGTCAATATTCTTTTTTATTTTTTTGGCTGAGATAACTCTAAACTCTTTTTTTTTTTTTTTTTTTTGCTATTTCAGTTCTTTCTATCAAAATATATTAAATTTCATACGGAATCTTCCTAAAATGATTATTGTCATAATAAAATAACTAAAATAACCTCCCCTTTCTCCCCCTCTCTCTCCCTTCTCTTTGTTTCGTCCACCCATCTCTCTCTCTCTCTCTCATGCGGTCTGGGGCCCCTTCGCCCCTGCCACTCCCTCTTTTGGTTTCACAGGCTCCCTTGTTGGGATATGTATGTGCCCTAAGGATAGAAAATCAATATTTTGGATTTTCTATAAATATGACATTTTTGATATTAATAAGAGGAAGTTATTCATGTTTAATAAGTTGTGACCTATTTACTTTCATTTGTTGATTGTATGTTTATTTTGAGCAAACATAAAATACTCTAGGCTGTTGGTAATATATCGAATTACCATATGTATACGGGGTATACATAGAAGACGTGGTAATTTAATAACAGTCTAAATAAATAGTCTGCAATCAATGGAATAAGATTTGGGGATCTTATTCATGATAAGATTGTAAAGGTTATCTACTTCCTTGAAAGGATAGTTTGTCTTAACCATCGGATTGGTTCCAAATAAAAACTTTAATATATACCAGTATTGATGTATGACATTGGATTAGATCTAAAGTGTTAATTGATTCAGTTTAATAATTCTGTTTATAAGAATCAATGATGCTTTGATTATCATCCTGCATTAATCTTAATCCTGAAATGATTACTTGAGTTCGTATCCATGACTTATGTACTTTGATGCACTAAAGGTGAGACACTGTTAATTCATGGTCAATATACTTGTGTTTTGGGTGCATGACTTATGGATGGAGAAATCAAGATTCATAGATATAGAATCCATAACTATCTTAACGATAGTAAATGTTATCTACTTAAAGGCATTATTCGGGGATTGAAAGATAGTATAACAAGATCTTGGCCATCGGTTTACTTTGTGTTCTCTGATGGTTTATCAATTGTATGGTTTTACAATTGGTGGTTCTTTCAATAGAGAATAATGGAACTTTAAGTTAAAATGATTAAAAAGGTAAAACGAAAAAAGTCCTTAATTCAATCATGGATAACATATAGGGATTAAGCAAGCGATGAATAAATCATGAAAGAAGCACTACGTGAGAGAGCTTTCGTAATACGGTATGTAAACAGGAGTTCAGCTTCAAATTTTTAGTGGAATAGTTTTGAAGTTGATAATTGATGAATAATTAATTTGGGATTAATTTTTCACAATTATAGGAGCCTGTTTACATATTTCCATCGGGTCTCTCTATTAGCTCATATAATTCCGTATAGCATCTCGGGATTTGTTCCTAATGAGATCGGTAAATTTAAATGGAATTTAGTAATGTCTATTAAGACATAGTACTCTCTAACATGTAATCCAGAAAGGATTAGACATGTGAAATTTGTAGACAAATGATTTATCAACATGTGATTGTTTAATTTAAATTTTGGAAAACAAAATTTTTCTCTCATAATTAAAAGAAGTGCATGGTTTTTAATTGTGTGGGGAGAAGAAAATTTTGTTTCAAAATTATTCAAATATATTCCTAACATTAAATTATTAATTGATTTAAATAATGGAGATTATTTCATGGATTTTTCTTTCCTAATTAAAAGAGGTGTGCGGTTTTTGTGAGGAAAGAAAATTTGAAATATTCCATTGATTTAAATTAATTAATATGGATAATGTTTGTGAAAAATATTTATTCAAATAAGTGAATCTTATTTAAATTCGAAAAGATTTAAAAGAAATTTGAATCTAAATAGGAGTAGGATCTTTTGACGAGTTTAGATTATTGATTTAAAATTTGAACCACCAATCAACTTCTTTTCCACCTTGTGGCCGAATTTTATTGAGGATAATCTTCCCTTGGAAAAACGTTTTTAGGTTCAATGAATTTAGCCCTAAAGTTGTATGATCTTTTGGTTCAAAATTTATCCGGAAAAATTATTTTTCAAGAAGGAGATAAATTTTGGAAATGATTGGACTTCTATATAAAGGTTAGGAGTTCTTGAAAAACTAACTTTTGTATTTTTTTCAAAAGGGAAAACGTTTTTTTAGGAGTGAGAGGAAAAACAATTTGCGTTTCTTTCACATCAAAAATTTGGCAATCTTGTGAGAAAGAAAAAGAGAGAAAATTCCATTAAATCAAAACTGTGAGGATGGTTAAACCGAGTGATAATTTTCATAGGAGGTTAACCGGTTCCTGTTTTGTAGTTTTGAAGAAAGAAGTTAGATCATATTCTCAACGAGAATCATCGGAATTAAGGAGGGATTTAGACTTCAAAAAGCACTACTGGTTGCTTGGATTCATGGAACATGTGCCCACACACATTCTGAGACGTGGAACTCGAGAATAGTAGAGAAGACACGTTGGTCAAACGCTATAGTAATTCCGGAATCCAAGAAATAAGGTACGATTGATTATGAATTTAATTTATTGTTTCATACATCATGAGCTTCTTTTCCGAATCGGCATAAAAATTTTAAAACTCCCGTTGCGCCGTAACTCTGATATCGGATCCAATTTTTCCAACACCCCCTCCCGCCGTTGTTTGCCCCCCTTACCCTGTGATTGGGTCCCCCACCTCCTGCCTCGGTTTGTAACCCCCCCTCCTGCCCCTATTCATAGTGGCCCCCCCTTCCCCCACTCCTTCCCTAGGTTTTCCCCTCCTCTAGGAACCATTTGCGCCCCTTTGTAGTGAAAGAGAGAGAGATTTTTGGATCTTCAAATTCGCATATTTTTACCTTGTTTATTTTGTTTTGTTTTGTTTTTTTGTTTTTTTTGTCCTATCGATCTGAAGCAACTTCCTGTGATCTTTAGTAGCAGAGTCGTCGGCGGTGACAAGAGATCCCTGTTTCTTCTTGGAAAACATTGGGAGAGGAAACAAGCTCAGAGTCAACAAGACGATGAGGTGGATCCGGCATAGGCGTTTGAGTTTTCGACCATCAGAACCCTTAGATCCACGATCCCTAACCTCTTCGGCACCATCTCCAATGTCAGAACCAACTGCTAGGTCCCAAACACGACCACCACAACCCCCCCCCATCCCCACCACCACCCCCCAACACTCCGATTTGGGTTTCCTCCCCACCGCCCCCACAGAGCTTAAGCCCTGACCCCCTGAGCCCTGAACCCCGAGCCCCAACCACCCCTATGCCCCCCAATCCATCGATTTGAGAAATGAAAAGAGAGAGAGAGAGGGAGACAACTGAGAGAAGACTGATTTTTATGATTTTTTTTAAAATTTTTAATAAATTAATTATTGTTAAATTACTAAAATATCCTTTTAACTTACTTATTCTGTTAGAATTTTAATGATTTTGAATGAAAAAAACTATAATGGTCAACATTTTAAGAGTGCATGATCTTTTTGTCCAAAATAAAATAAAAGAAGAATTAAACTGTCACTTTACATAGAGTTTTGAAACTATTGGGCCAATTACTAGGGAAAAAAAAAAAAAAACGGATATATTTTCTAGTGTCACTAGCCTTATTCACAACAATGTAATATATACTATAATAAAGTATAAATAATGCCAGCTACTGCATGAGTATTGCTTTTGTAATTATTCACTTTTATTTCATTGATCATTAGGCTTTTTCAATCTTTGACTTTTGGATTCCCAACATTTTATTAATAATCAATTATTATTTTGAGTTGTGCTTGTTCAAAACTTCCCACCCCACGCGCTTTTTTCTCAAAGCCCACCTCAGAACTCAAAAGTCAACTCCCCCAATAATCCAATCAAAAGCATAAATACCATTATATTATATTCATATCAAACACGAAGATTTTATTTGATTCTTTAGTCATGGATAAAATTTTTAAATTAAAAATGATAGAGTTTTTAAAAAATTAATTATAATTTTTATTGATTTTGAGAAAAAAAATAAAATTTGAGATGAAAAACTTGAATTCTAATTGAGACATCAAATAAAAATGAAGTTTTTTTTTTTCCCTTTTTAATTATCTTGAGAATTTTTCAACTAAATTTCAACAAGATACTAGATTGTTATGAATCGTTTTAAACTGCCAGTTTTTATCATTACTAATAAAACATAAAAAATTTAACAGAGTAAATAACAATCCAAAATTATCTGTAAAATTAATTCTCCATTTAATTAAAAAAATGTTTTATTTCTTCGAAGAATATTTATTTAACAAACCAACAAATAATTCCCAAAAGTCAAACCCTCTCTCTCCCTCCTCCTCCTCCTCCTCCTCCTTTCTCCCTCTATTTTACTCTCTAGCTTATGAAATATGAACAATGATAGTTAAGAAGCACAAAAACAACATTGTTTTTCATTTCATTCATTCGTTTCTTCGTTATTAATGGGCAACGGTGCAGGTAATCTCAGCCGGTGTTTCGACGGCGCCGGACAAATCTCCGGCCGGCATGACAGCACCGTCATCGTCTCGGACCCACTTGACGAAGGCCTCGGCCACTCCTTCTGCTACATCAGGCCCGACCCGGATCGTCCCTCCGACACAAACGACAACAAAAGCTCGAAAACGACGGCGTTCTTTCGGGCGATCTCCGGCGCCTCCGTGAGCGCCAATGCCTCAACTCCTCTCTCCACTTCCGCCGCCTTCGACGACGCATGTCTCGGCGCCGCTTCCTTTGAGAGCTCCACTCTCTTCGCCTCCATTCCCCTGCAGCCGGTGCCCCGGTTCTCCTTCAATGGAGTTCCCGGGTCAGGTCCTCTTGAGAGAGGATTTTTGTCGGGCCCGATCGAACGGGGGTTCGCTTCGGGCCCGATTGATCATGGGTTGCATTCGGGTCCAGTTGATAAACATGAGATAAGCTTCTCTAATTCTTACAGTGGGTTTGATGAGACTAATAGTGAAAAGAAGGACAAGGACCAGAAGGAGAAGAAGAACAAGAACCAGAACAAGAAGAAGAGTTTGATGAAGATTTTTAAGAGAGTGATTTCGGAGACAATTGGGAACAACAAGAACAAGTCATTTGTGGCTCCGATAATGAACAAAGGCGCTGTTTCGGTTAAGAAATTGGATAATTCGGTAGAGAAAAATGTTACTAAGAATGTAGTTACGGCGAATAGTGGTACTAGTAGTACTACTACTAATTTGAGCAGCTCCAACAATGGTGATGATTATGATGATGAGGAGGATGAGGATAACTCGTTAAGAAGTCAGAATCTCCAATGGGCGCAAGGGAAAGCTGGCGAGGATCGGGTTCATATAGTAATATCGGAGGAGCACGGCTGGGTTTTTGTGGGGATTTATGATGGTTTTAATGGACCTGATGCACCTGATTATCTTTTGTCTAATCTCTACCCTGCTGTTCATAAGGAGCTCAAGGGGCTACTGTGGAATGAGAAGTTCGAATCCGGAGACAATTCCGAAGAAATTGAGCTGCCCCAGATGAATTTAGATGAAAACACGGGTTTGGATACTAATTTCAACAGGAAGCAGGGCAAGAGTAGGAATAGAGCTGGGGTGAACAAGTGGGAGGAGAGTCAGAGGAGGTGGAAGTGTGAATGGAAAAGAGAAAGGCTAGAACTTGATAGAAAGTTGAAAGAAAATTTCAATCGTCCGGGACCGAATGGGGTGATCAACCATTCGGACGTCCTAAAAGCGCTCTCAGTGGCTTTGAAAACGACGGAGGATGCGTATTTGGATTCGGCGGATAAGATGGTGAAGGAGAATCCTGAGTTGGCCTTGATGGGTTCTTGTGTTTTGGTGATGTTGATGAAAGGAGAAGATGTTTACTTGATGAACGTCGGGGATAGCCGCACTGTCTTAGCTCGGGAGTCTGAGCCCGAACTTGGGATCGGGAGGGAAAGCAGGGACTTGGATCCGATCAACGAGGAGACACTCCAAGAGCTCGAACTCTCTGATGGTGATCATGATCATGATAACGCTAATGACAATGATTTGTCCAATTTAACTTCCTTTCAGCTCACCATGGATCACAGCACATATGTGCAAGAGGTAGCTAACTTAATTTGTTATACGGAAAAAAAAAAAAAGAAAAGAAAAAATCGGTTCGAAATTCCAATTCGCGTTTTCTAACGTAGAGACCTTTGATTAATTTCAGGAAGTGCAGAGAATTAAGAGTGAGCATTCGGATGATGCTTGTGCAGTAATGAATGACAGAGTAAAAGGCTATTTGAAGGTCACAAGGGCTTTTGGAGCTGGCTTTCTCAAACAGGTTTATTTAATTTTTCCTAAATCTTTAAAACTATACTTAAAAAAAAAGGGTACTAAATTTTATCCCATAATCCCATTACTTCCATTGATATGTCACAAGAAATTACAACATTCTTCTCTAGGAGATTATTTCAAATTTTTTTCCCCTTAAAAGTAACTATATATATAATATAAATTTGTATGTATCAACCAAATGTTGTGGATTTTGATTGTGTGCAGCCAAAGTGGAATGATGCTCTACTGGAGATGTTCAGAATTGATTATGTGGGGAGTAGGCCGTATATAACATGTTCACCTTCACTATACCATCACAAAATCAGCCCAAGAGACAGATTCTTGATACTGTCTTCTGATGGGCTATACCAGTATTTCACAAATGAAGAAGCTGTTTCGGAAGTTGAGCTCTTCATTTCTTCTTTTCCTGAGGGAGACCCTGCTCAACATTTGATTGAAGAAGTTTTGTTTAGAGCCGCAGGAAAAGCTGGTAACCCCTCCTCCTTTCTTATTCTTATTATTTTTTCCCATTAAATTTATGAACAATTGAAGTGAATACCATCAAATTCCAACATCAATGCTAAATTTTGACGAAAGGAAAAAAAATATAAAAAAATTACATTTTCCTAACACAATGTTCTATATAAATAGAGTCAAATTTGACATTATGCTATAGTATATCAATAAGTCAAATTTTAGAGAATTTGGCAACTTATATTGTTCCTTTTGTCATGTAACATTTAGTAAGGATCTAGGTGGAGGAAGTATCGGAATATTTTGTTTTTATGCTTTTTATTGTAAAGTTGATTGTTTTACACATTGACATCAGCATTAGAAATAATTAATATGGGGCGTTTTTGTCTGACATAAACCGAAATTTGAGACTCTGATTGCAGGCATGGACTTCCATGAATTGCTTGATATTCCGCAAGGGGAACGCCGGCGCTACCATGATGACATTTCCATCATTGTTGTTTCTTTGGAGGGTAGAATATGGCGTTCATCTGTGTAAATGAAGACATACCCGAATTAGAAAGTGTTATTACAAATCCACCAAAGGTTGTTTAAAGCAAAATATAATAATTATAATAATACAAAATTAAATTAAATCCCAACAAGGGTTGAGTTCTTTTGCTAGTTGATGTCATTTTCCCCATTTTCTTTTTTCTTCTTCCCCTTACTTATCAAAGGTGTAGAAGATATAAGAGCTAAACACGAAATTTTTTGTATAATTAAAATCATGCTCTATGGAAATGGAGTAGGTGATTGCTATTGGTTTGGTTAAATTCATGACATTACTCATCCTAAAGGGTCAAAACATTAAATTTCTTCTGAATTCTTTTCCCTTACCAAATCTAGAAAACTTGAAATACCTATCTTTTTGCTTTTGTCCCTATATCTTTAGCCATTCCAAGGACGTAAGAGGATATTATGAATCATTGTATTGGGTGGTTAGTTTTCTAGGTTCCTACAACAAGTGGGGCCTTTACCCCCCAAGTTGCAATGTCGTTTTTTGTGTTAGGTATTAAAGGAAGGGGATAGTTTTGAGTCGATTAAAGAGTTTTTCAATTTCTATGATTTCAACTTAAACAATATAAAATACTTCCAGAAAAACTTGTGTTGTATGAAAATGCGTATGTTTAACATTTGCAAGGCAGGTGCAGTTGGAGATGATGATGATGGTGATAGTCAATTAATCCCATCATTAGTTTCTTAATCTCCTCACGCGCTTTTCTTTTTCTTTTTCTTTTTTTTTTCCCCCCAAAAACTATTACTCTATCCACGTTCTTTTCTATTTAAATCCTTAGAGCTTAGACTTTTTGGATCCACCCAGTAAAAAAATAATAATAAAAAAAGTCAACCATTTTTGTGAGTTTGGCTGATTTTTCAAAATATAGAATCTGTTCACTCAAATATTATTATTAAACAGACAATGACAACATCAATCAATACAAACTTATTAGATGGTACAAGTGTTGTCATGTACAGTGTTTAACTTTAGCACGAATATATCATATTGCTTAATCAAAAAAATACCAATTAAATAATGTGAGGGCATGTTTAATTTACTTGGCATGAAGGAGAATGGGAATGTGAGGGTCTTTTCTTTTCCCAATTCTAAATACATATTTATTAAATTAAAAATATTGATTCAATGTTATTCATTATCCGTAGAAATATAGGGGATGGCACGATTATTTTTTATTTTTGAATTTGAGATGAGAATTCAACTCAAGCGCAACATATTATAATGTAATTAGGTATTAAATTACCATTAAATTATGCATATAATCATCAACATTAGTTTTACCCCTGATTTTGTTTTCTTTAAATTTTAATAAAATTCTAATTGATAATTTAACATGCACAATGATATTTTATTTTTTTTTCTTTTTGTAATTTGAGGGTAGAGGATTCAAACTAGGGAAATTTGTAAGAATGCCATAAATTTGACTAGGGAAATTTGTAAGAATGCCATAATTTGGCATTTTCTTATAAATTTGCCCACCATAAGAGCAAAGTTGATAATTTTACCGTTTCATAATTTTTAATTAAATAATTGAACGAAAAAAAATAGTAAACAGACAAAAATACCCTATCTCTTTGTTTTCTTCTCTTTTTTATTTATTGGAATATTTTTTAGATATCTTTGACTCCAGTTGTCGGCAGATCACCGGTCACCAGCCTGTAGTAGCAGTCGATTGCCTGTTGTCAGTCGGAGAAATTCTGTTAAAATATAAAATGGATTCTAAAATAGTTTTTTTTCGTATTACAACAAAAATGACCAAATGTATCTGGGTTTGGTCACTACTACCAGCGACCAAAAAGATTCTGTTAAAATTCCAAATGGATTTTGATATATATTTTTTTTCGTATTTCAATAAAGATAGTCGGACATATCTGGCATCGGTTTATGGTTGTTAGAATCTATTAGAATCCAAAATGGATTTTAACATTTTTTTTTTTGTATTTCAACAAATATGGTCAGACATATCCTTCTCCAGTCTAGTTGCCGGTTGACGTAGAGATTTTGGATTCTAACATAATTTATTTATTTATTTATTATTATTATTATTATTGTTATTATTTTTGTATTTCAACAAAGATGATCAAACGTATTTAGCGACGGTGGACCACCAGTCTCTAGTCGCCGGCGCCAATCATCGAATGGATTATGTTAGAATAAAAAATGAATTCTATCAGAATCTGAGAATAAAATATGGATTCTAATGTCGAATTTTGATAGAGTGCAATATGGATTTTACCAGAATCTGAGAAGGTAAAATGGATTCTGATAGAATACAAAATGAATTATACTAGAATTCGAGAAGGCAAAATGGATTCTGATAGATTATAAAATGAATTCTATCAAAATGCAAAACAGATTCTATCATAATCCAATAAGGCAAAACGGATTATGATAGAATGCAAAAAAGATTCTAATTGAATACAAATGGATTTTGATAGAATCCAAAATAGAATCTGATAGTTTTTTTTAGTTGAAATACTAAATTATTGACACTTTTATTTTTACTTTACAGTATCAAAAATTTTCTCAACAAACAAATGGAGCTGAGAAAAACGATAAACAAACCACAAAAAAATAAATTTCAGCAAACAAACCTCCGAAAACAAGCAAACCGGTCTTATTTCAGATTAAAACTGTAATTTACGAGAATCTGCGAGATACTTACTGAAGAAGTTAACGAAAAGCATTACTGCAACCAAAGTAGTCACTTGATGAAATGGAAACGAAATAAATGGGAAAATTAACCATCACACACTTTGCATAACCAGATTCTTACATATTTTAAAGTTGGTTCAACACTTGGTTGATGATCTAAAATGTGCATGAACGTCTGGACTTGGAAGATTACTTGAGCTTCTAGGTTCTGCAACGTGCAACACCAACAAAGCAGGAATTGGAATACATCATTAAGCTACGTACCGTTATCAAAATTCTTCATTACATATATAAGAACATTACCAAGCCAAAAACGTTTCTTTTACAGAAACTTTTTTATTTATTTATTTTTTTCACGTATTACTAATCGCACACATTGATGTCGCTAGTATCAAAGAGATTGCAAACTTGAAGCATCTAAAACAAGACAAAATTTCAGGCATTCAGTATAGGAAAGGCTTGTTCTGAAAACATGACACCAGCATCAATCAAAATAAGACAATCATAATTCCCAATCAGCATACTTGCATACAGTTAAGTGAAAAAAGAAACCGAAAATCAGAATTCGGAATCTGTAAACCAAAATTAGACCAAAGATTTATAATCTAAAATTAATGTAATTTATGAGAAGAGGGAACATTCAGATCAAAATATTCAAAGAAAATTAGGTGATGACATCTTGGATCTTTCTAAAAATTACTTTTGTTTTCAATCTTGCTCGCTAAATTCTGACTTCTACTTCAATCCAGCAATAAGAATGGAAAACCCCAGACCAAGGATTTCTATGACTATGCTTGACCAAAGAATGCAATTTCTAATTCGGGTGCACAAATCTGGAGAAAAGGAATTCAGCCGAGAAGATCAATTCTGGTTCAGAAACTTCTTTATAAGAAACTAGCTACTGAGGACATTCTTAAAACTCGGGGATTCTACATGGCTTCGTGGTGCAGATTTTCTTTTAAGGAAGAAGAATCAATGCATTATATTTTCCTCAATTGCTCCTTCTCGAGATCTCCATGGAAGCACATTGAGAACCTGTTTGGCGTCAAATTTGATGTATCCTCTGACATTGAGAAGCTCTTGCAAATGGCCTTCAAATTGAAATCTAGTAAACAGATTTTCACCATACGGATAGCTTCAATCATCTCTACTCTTTGGATGATCTGGAAATTTCGAAATGAAGCGGTCTTTAACTCTTACATGCTTTAATTTGCATTCACAATTGCATTCTAGAAGCTAACGATCTAGAGAATGATTGCATGAAGAATTCTATTTCAGATTTACTAGTCCTTCATCGCTGTGGCATCAAGGGAAGAGCGCCCAAAGCTCCGTTGATTGTGGAAGTGCAATGAATACCACCTGATCTGGGATGGATTAAGATGAACACTGATGGTGCTGCAAACGGATCTCCTGGAATGGCTAGTTGTGGTGGCATTTTTTGAACTTACCGTGGATTTTGCAAAGGCTGTTTCACGCGTCCGGTTGGTATTGCTTCTGCATTTGAAGCCGAGTTGATGGGAGTCATGTCTGCTATCGAATATGCCAAGCTCTACAATTGGGACAAACTTTGGTTTGAAAGTGACTCCACCTACATTGTTGAATTGTTGCAAAAGAAAAATATTATAGTCCCTTGAAAGTACAGGAGCAAATGGTTAAATGCCCAAAATTTTCTGGCCAATATCACCTACAAGGCTACACATATTTTTCGGGAAGGAAAGACAGCTGCAGATAAACTTGCCTATTCACTTGAGTAACTTGAAAGGGTGGTTCAGTCTTCCGGACTTCTGCTCCAACAAGTTCAATAGTAATCTCACTGGATTCTCAAATTTCCACTTTCGACTTTCTGAGTAAAAGTGTACTGTTTTTCCTTTCAGTCTTTTTCCCATTGTATTTGGGCTAAAAGGTTTTTAACAAGGCATATTTGGAGATGCAATCAAAGTAGAGTCATGGCTCTCACTTTTGAGATCATCTCCCATTAGTTTGGGTTCCAGATTATCATAGTAAATTTTGTCTTTATTTTTATTTTGCCTACCTACATGTAGATGTTTTTTCGATGCATGTGTGCGTTTATCTTTTTTGTCTTAATTTCTCCTATAAACATCTAAATTTTTATTTTGTTTTTAATATTATTTTAATGGAATGGGAAAGTTATAAGGGTGCTATAGAAGTGCCGACCTAGTCAGGATGTCTTTGTGCACTTATTGATTCATATGTCCATCAATCATTAAAAAAAAAAAAAAAAAGGAAGACACCCCATCGAGTTTCAGATCTATCGGAATTGGTCTTGTTGGAATCGCCAAAGTTGAACCTCTTCGTTTTCAAGACGGAGCAAAATTGAAGCACCAATAAGAGAAAGTGTGATCGAGAGATTAGACCGGATCTACGCAGAGCATAATAGAAGCTGCTTGATTTGCTCCGCCACCATGATCACAGAGATCTTTGCGATTCGGCTGGTGAGAACAGAGATTGGTGTAGAGACAATCGGCCAGCAATGGTTGAAAATGAGCTGACTCCATGAGCGAGTAAAGAGAGAGATAAATCATGGCGGGGAGAGAGAGAGAGAGAGAGAGAGAGAGAGAACAGGAGGACAGAGAGAGTCGAGGAACATAGAGTTTTAGAGAGAGAGAGAGCAGTAGGAGATAGAGAGTGTCTAGGAGCAGAGCAGTAGAGTGTTTTAGGAGAGAGAGAGATGGAGCTGTTTTAGAGAGGAAGAGTTGATATTTGAGGGAGACAAAATAAAAATGAAAAACGAACCCAGAAAGCCTCAAATGTTTAACAAGGGTTAAAATGAAAATTTAAAAAATAAATTAATTTAAAAATATGAAATGGAAAAATTATTGGTTTTAATGTTAGAGTGAGCAAAATTATAAAGATGTGTGCAAATAATGGCTATTTCTCTAATTTTCTCTTCAAATTACACATCTTATAGTGAAGTTAGGTGTAAAATTACCGTTAAATTATGCGTGCAATCACAAATATTTTAATACTTAAAACATAGGATTTATATTTCTAAAATTGAAAAACACTAGAGAGAAAAGTTTTATTTTCAATTTTACTGTAATTTATAATTAAATGCTAAGAAGGATGAATGACCCTCTTTTTTCTTCTTATCGTTTTTGTTTCTTTCCAAACTCTACTTATTCCAAATTACAACCTAGGAAATACCCCTAAAAGTGAGAAATTAGGGTTTATATATATATATTGACTTTAATTTTGAGATTTAGCTACTTGATGAGTTATAATAAATGAAACTGCTGGATGAGATCGCATATACTTACGTTATATACATACATTGTTATAGAATGTGGATACCACGACGGCGATTGCACGACCGTTATTTAAAAACCGTCGTGAAATCTGAGGCAAAAACACAGAACAAAAAGCGGTCTCCGAAAACCGTCGTGGAAGTCGAGAATTCCACTACGGGTGTTTAAAACCGTCGTGGAAGTATGAATTTCCATGACGGTTCTCTGAAACCGTCGTGTAAGTCTTCAATCCCACGACGGTTTTATAGAACCGTGGTGGAAGTCTCGAAGATTCCACGACGGTTAAATAAAACCATCGTGGAATTGAAGACTTACATGACGGTTTCATGGAAACCGTCGTGGAATCATCGTCCTTTTGTTCAGACATATCAGATCGAGTAGCCCTATTTTTCCCACATCAATACACCAGCTGCCATGAACAAAAATCAGATCAGATCACTCCGACAACAGTTCCATACGCCGCTGTTAGACGCCACCCACCACCATCTACTGGTCGATCATCATTCTTGTAAGTCATGATGACCGAAATTTACTCATCTTTTTGATGTTTTCCTCTGTATTAATTTTTTATTTACGAACCCTGAATATTAATTTTGTTTTGTATTTTTTTGGATTGCTTTTGATACGTTAAATACTGCAAAGTGTTTAATTTGGGTTATCACAATCAATGTATTTTTAGATTGGTTTTTTTTTTTTTTTTTTTTTTTTTTTTTTTGTAGTTTGGATTTTTAGTTTGGATATTTTATTTAAATCCTACCACGATGTATTTTTAAAATTATGATGTATTTTTATTTTGGTTTTTTTAGTTAAATAACCCAGGCCGGTTTTTTAATTGTATTTTTATTTTTGTTATGTTTTTTGGATTTTTTTATTAAATATATTGTTGATTTAATTAATGCATGTGCCGGGAGTATTTATATATAACGTAACTAATTAAATGCAAATGATATTCATGCATGCAATTTAAACGTATGCACACCTTGACTTCGAGAAATAATTTGATTTATTGGTTTAGGATTTGCCCGCAAATCATGGATAGAAAATGGATATGGTTTGATAGATTGACTAAAGCATATGAAGATGGTGTTGAAGAATTTTTGTCATTTGCCAAATCCCATACACAAGACGATAAGATTCGGTGTCCGTGTCAAGTTTGTGGTAATCATAGATCCCATTCCATTGATGATGTTAGAGGGCATTTGCGCGCTTATGGGATTATTTGTTCTTACCAAACATGGTATTTACATGGCGAAGATTTTGTCCATATTAAGTATACATCGACTAGTACTAAAGATAAAAGAGCCTATTATTGAGGAAAACGTTGGTGATAATATGTACAATATGGTTAATGATTTAGAAGAAAATTTTGTGCACCGTCCGGAGTTATTTGAGGAAATGATTAATGATGCCGAAATGCCCTTGTATGTCGGGTGTACAAAATATACAAAATTAGGGGCATTAGTTAAATTATGGAATATGAAAGCGTCCGGAGGGTGGACGAATTCTAGTTTCACGACTCTTTTAGCTTTTCTAAAAGATGTTTTACCGGAAGATAACAAAGTGACACCTAGTATGTACGAGGCGAAGAAGACGTTGAGCACGTTGGGAATGGAATACGAGAAGATACATGCTTGTCCAAATGATTGCGTGCTTTACCAGAAAGAATATGAAGAGTTAGATGAATGTCCAGTTTGTAATGAGTCAAGATAGAAGAAGGGCAAGGTGCCATCGAATGGTAGTAAAGGAGTGCCGGTGAAAATGTTATGGTACATTCCACCAGCTCCACGTTTCGACCGTTTATTCCGTAATGCACAGCATGCTAAGAGTTTGACATGGCATCATGATAAACGTGTTGACAATGGCAAGCTTAGGCATCCGGCCGACGCACCGCAATGGAAGACCTTTGATGACAATCATCCAGATTTTAGTGCAGAACCAAGGAATTTACGTCTCGGTTTGTCGACGGATGGAATGAACCCGCATAGTAACATGAGTAGTCGGCATAGTACCTGGCCGGTCATACTTGTTAACTACAATCTCCCTCCAGACGTTTGCATGAAGCGGAAGTTCTTGATGTTGACATTATTGATCTCAGGCCCTCAACAACCGGGGAATGACATTGATGTTTACTTAGCACCATTAATCGATGACCTAAAAAGGTTGTGGGATGATGGTTTACAAGTAAGAGATTCTTACCGAGGAGATACGTTCAATCTTCGCGCAATGTTGATTTGATCAATTAACGACTTTCCTGCACTAAGCAACCTATCTGGTTATCCTGTGAAGGGTGCTTTAGGATGCCCCATTTGTATGAAGGAAACATCTTCCATCCGATTGAAAAACGGTAGGAAAACCGTTTACCTTGTTCTTGCCAAAAAATCATCGATATCGCAAACAGAAGAAGGCTTTTGATGGCAATATTGAAGAAAGATCCGCTCCTCGGATTTTGACTGGCGAGGATGTATTTGAGATGGTTAAAGATGTGAAGGTAGTTTTGGGAAAGAGCAAACGTAAGGATCAAGTTGTCGATGGACCCTGGAAGAAGAAGTCAATCTTCTATGAACTTCCATATTGGAAGTCACTTTACGTGCGTCATTGCTTAGATGTTATGCATATTGAGAAAAACGTATGTGAATTGATAGTGGGCACGTTGTTTGACATTCCGAATAAGACTAAAGATGGTAAAAAGGCACGGTTGGACCTTCAAGAGATGAAGATTAGAACGAATTTGCTTCCCGAGATAAGGAAGAACGGCACTTACTTACCGCCAGCAAAGCACACATTAAGTAGACACGAAAAGAGAAAGCTTTGTAAGTGGCTTGCTTCCATGAAAGTGCCAAGTGGGTACTCTTCCAACTTTAAAAGGTTGGTGTCGATGAAAGATTTGCGGCTCGTTGGAATGAAAGGGAGTTTTAAGAAACGATGTGAGATACTCAATTACGAAGTTATGCTCATTTTTCAATTTAATATGCTCGAAGGTAATTGATCCAATGATGCTAGATTCGCTACAATCGGAATTGGTTATGACATTGTGCCTGCTTGAGAAGTATTTCCCACAAACCTTTTTTGATATAATGATCTATCTATGTGTGCACTTAGTTCGGGAAATTAAGTTATGTGGCCCGGTGTATTTGAGGTGGATGTGTCCTTTTGAAAGGTACATGAAGGTTTTGAAGGGATATGTAAATAACCGAAATAGGCTGGAGGGTTGTATAGTGGAAAACTACATAGCCGAGGAATCAGTTGAATTTTGCTCTGAGTATTTGTCCAACGCGGACCCAATAGGGTTGCCAACAAGCGGGCTAGTTACCTCGAAAGGACTATCCGTCGCCATTCATTCATCAATAAATCAAGATGAATGGGAAAAAGTTTGTTTGTATGTTTTGCGCAATGCTAAGGAAATGGAGCCATTCTTTCAGGTTCATATGGCGGAAATAAGAGCTGCGAATCCAAGAAAAGGAAGAAGTGAGAAGTGGATTCAAGATGAGCAGAATCGGATATTTTGGGAGTGGATAAGAAAATTTTTGCATACGAAGCGTGGCATTTCACAAGACGTAATGAAGCTATCCAGAGGTCCGTCATTGATAGTCACAAGATATACATCGTACCTTATCAATGGCAACTCCTTCTACACTCGGGACAGAGATGAGAAGCATCCCGTTGTAAGACCCGAATTTTTCTTGGACTTATGATTTCCTTGTTCATAAGGAATTAAAGTCCAAATTATGTGTTTATAAGGTGTTTCATGAAAAATTATGAAAATTAATGAGAAATTCATAATTTTATTAACCAATGTTTGAGTCCTCACTAATTTGACTATGAGACTCCATGAATTATTGATTAGCCATGTATGAGGTTTTTAAAGGAAAAAGAACGAAAAAGGATGTGATTTTACGAAAGTCAAAGTTTGACCAAGACGGGTCGAAGAATTGACTTTATAAGTATGATGAAAGGCAGTAAAGAAAAGAGATTACGAAAGTATTTTTGTGATCAAGATAGTAGGAATAAGCCATAAAACCACCCTAAAAATCAAGCACACCAAGTTAGGATTAAGGGCAACAAGGTCTCCGAAAAATAAGAAAGATATTTTTTACGGTCTGATTTTACACAGAAAAATTTTGGACCGAAGTACAGTATAAATAGGAAAGCACAGTATTAGAAATATCTGTGTGGCACAAGAAAAATGAATTAAGTTGGAGAAAGGCCAAAAGCCAAACAAGACCCTTGTTTTTAAGGGATGACCTCATGTAGATGACCTCACAAGGATGAGCTAAGCTTGGAAAGGATTTCTAGAGCCTTCCCACCACCAATTGGTTGCCACATGGCCCTCCAAATTTTCGGCCACACCTCCTCCCCCTCCTCTATAAATAGTGATCCCAAAAACCCATTTTATTCATGAAATGTAACCAAACTCTTGCCAATTTTCAGCAAGAAAACCGTGGGTTTGAGGGTGAGAAAGAGAAGAGAAAAATCAGAAATTTTAGAGGGCTTTTGCTTGGGAGAGTTAGATCTTTACTAGGGAGAAACAAGAAAAAAATTTGAGAAGCTTGGAGACCCATTTTGGGGGTGTGTAGCCGTGGGTTTGGAGAAGAAAAAGGAGAGGAAAAAGTTGGAATTTTTGAGGGAAAATCTTGTGGAAGGTTCGGGTTTGAGTGGAGCTACCAAGGAGCCAAGAAAATTTTTGGGTATCTCACCTAGAGCCAAAAACCGAGGGCTAGAAGGAAGCCAAGGACCAAAGGAGATTTGGGATTTCAAACCCTAATTTGAGTTTAAGGTAAACTCTTGAACCAATCCTTCAATTAAGTTCAAATCTAGCATTTTTATTTGTGGTTCAAGTTGGATTTGTAAGGACATAAGTCCAATTTTATTTTCAGCCCTAGATTTGTTAGTGTGTGCTTGGTTAGGTGATTAGGGTTGGTGGGCTTGTTTATGATGTTTGCTTGATTAATTTTGTGCTTGAAAAATGGTTAGGATGCATGCTAGATGTGATTGGTATATCCCTTGATGTTTGGTCACAAAATCTGCCCTAGGCAGTGGAAGTGTGGCTGCTAGTTCAATGGTAGATGTGATAGAGTATGCTTGATCTTGATGCTAGGCTAGAAACCATGCAACCCAAGGTTAGAGCTTTCAGTTTGGGGTTGATGGGCACATGGGATTGACATGCTTAAATTTATGGGACGTTAGAAACGCTGCTTAATTAATTTATAAGCTCCCGATGTGATCAGTCGAGGTAGAATCCACGAAATAGGACGTAAACCGGACTAAGCAACCGAAACCGCCAGCTCGGATTCGAAACTGGCCAGTTTCAGGAAAGTGGAATTTTAAGGTTTTTAGAGGCCGAACTGGGTAAAACTCAAAACACAAAAGTTGTTTGGAAGGGTTTTTCCTAGGGGGCAATGTGAGCAGAATCTCAAAATAAGACTCCAAAGGCCTCCGTTTTTACCAAAATCCGTGGCTGATCTACCCAGACCCAGTTTTAATGGTCAGCCAGTTTCAAAAAAAAAAAAAACTGGTAATAATACAAGTTGAACTGGAATTTTTGTAAAACACAAAAGTTTTAGAATTGTTCGAGAGCTACAACTTTCATGAAGACAAGTTTTTCAAATTCGGAGTCGATTTTTAAACTGACACTGTTTTACGAAGGGTGTGCAGTGAACCGAAAATTCCTGTACAGGATTTTCTAAAAACTGGTTCAGAAAAACTGTTTTCTTCTAAAACTCACTGTTTTAACTATGGAAACTGTTCCAAAGGTAGTTTCCAGCCCTAAATGATTTTTATAAAGACCTGTTTCAAAAACATGAATTTTCATAAGCCAAGTTAAGAGTTTGGAATTTTTCCTCAAACTCTTTCCAAGTTAAGAAGAGAAAATGAGATTTTGTAAGTCAAGTGTTTTCAAGGATTTAAGCCAAGATAAAGTAAAATAAACGTAGCAGGCAATTTTCAGTCCTAAATGGTTTTATAAAAATGTCACCCAAAGAAGTAAGAATTTTTACAAGGAAACTAAAGGATTTTTGGAAGATAATTACACAATGTTTTCCAAAGGCAAGAAAAAGGAATTTTCAAAGTAAAATGAGGAATCAAGCCGACTACGGAGAGTAACCGGAATTAGTATCCGAGTTACTGGGCTTGGCCCCAAAACCCAAGATTTATCATAGAAGGGTTGACTAAGGGTTGACCCAATATTTAATTAAACTTGACCTTAAGGGTTGCCCAATGTAACCCTAAGGGATACCCAACATATAATTGGGCTTGGATTTAAGGGTTAATGGAGATAACCCAATGATTATGATGTAAGAGTAAAGCCCAAAGGTAGAATGATAAATCTACACCCTAATGGTATGATTGAGGGTTTAGTAACAAGAAGAAGAGGCTATCCAACGTAACCTCACAAGGAATAATCAACGTTCGATTATTCTTAATAAGGTAAGAGGACTAATGGTGACCAAGTAAGATATCAAGGCAACGGGGACATACCACTAAGAGTAGTTATGAATGTTGGTTAAGTCACCAACATTTTATGATAAGATCCTGATCCTATATTTTTCATATAGCAGGAAGTGATCTGCTGTTACCACCTGATTTAAGGACGCAACATTCAGGATACGGCACAAGAGGTAAGTACAAACCTCACCTGCAGTATGAAAGATAGTATGCTATTTTGAAAAATACTATGATTAAGTGCTATGTTTAAATGTCATGTTTACAAGATGCTATATGTGTATAAATGTTATTTTACGAAAATGCTATATATGCTATAATTGCAAAATGTCATATTTTCAAAGTGTCATATTTGCAAAGTGCTATATTTACAAAAGTGCTGTATTTGTAAAATGTCATGTTTATAAAAGTGTCATAAATGTAAAAATACCATGCCATGTTACGAATGAGATGAAAGTTATGTTATCATATAGTGACATCATAAGGCATGTTCACTAAAGATAAACAACATGGTAAGAAATAAAAAGTAAGGTGTCGTACTAACCTCCCATCAGGTGGAGGGTTTTCATGTTCAAGTTATGATTATTAACCTCTCGTTGATGCGAGAGAGTGTAATCAATTATGTTTCCCAGAACTGTTAGGGACCTTGCTGTAACGCCCCCAAATCCACGTAGGGCTAATTACGCAAACTTGGGTCGCTACCTTACTTGCTTAATTTAAATCTTGAAGAAAATTGCGGAAATTTTTTTTTTCTTTTCTTTTAAAACTTCTTTTGAAACTTCAAAAGACTTAACTTCATTTTAAAATCATGACCTGAAAACTACCCATGCATAAAACATAAAACCTTAAGCTTATCTTAAGCATATCTTAAAACTGATTCTCATTCATAAAAATTTAACCTCTTAATATGTACTCACTTGAGTACCGAGCTTTTAACCCTTGGGGAAGCTACCATACTTAAACATAACATAAACCGTGGACCAGACCCGACCTAATGCGGATCGGTACAACAAAAGGCAACTCGTTGCCATATCTACTGAAACTGAAACTGTATCATACATACTTAAAACATAATGTAAACACATTTTTCATTTCAAACATATTTTGGAAACCCGTAGCGGTGTCCATTCCCACGTTTTACAGTCCGCAGCGCCATCTCTCTACAGCTTTGCAGCAAGTATTGCCGATAGGTAGCTTACCTACAGCATGAACGTAAGTAGTGAGCTAAAAAGCTCAGTAAGCACAATATTCAATCCGCATGCAAATGAAAGTGCAAGTATACGTGAACCAATTATGATTTCTTATTAATCAGATTATGGTTCCCTATATAATTCTATACCATGTGTGCACGTACTGAGGTACATAACCATGGAGTGGTTGAAGGCGATCCATCCGATCCAACTCAAACCATGAAACAAAATGTTTAACATGGAGTAGGGAAGACAGTCCATCCAATTCAAGTCAAACCATGGAACATACTGTTTGAACTTACCACAGAGGCAAGCCAGTACAACACAACAATCCTTACTTAACTTATCTCATATCTTAAGAACTTGTTCTTACCACATAGTTCATTATCAGTGAGTATGCTTCGTGATGCCATGATATCGAACATAAAACATAACTTACTTCATCGTAACATACTATCTCATAACTTAACATGCCATGACATACTGCATCGTAACATAACATCATACATAACATAACATACTACATAACATACTTCATAACATACTTCATAACATACTACATCTTAACATGAAACCTAGACATACTGCATCTTAACATATCATCATGACATATCACATCTTAACATAAACGTACTACTTCATAACATCATAAATCATGAAATGCCATTCATGATTTTATAAAACGTCTTATGCAAACAAACATGTGTTCATGCTGCAGGTGGAGTTGTACTTACCTTCCGTCCTACGCTCTTGATTTATTGTCCCAACTAATGCTGTTCCTCTCCCGGGCACAGCTGCAGGTTCTGCCTGCTCGATAAAGGACATGCTCTAATTTAAACTCATAAAATGTTGGTGACTTAACCAACATGCTTATCCTACATGGTCTTGGTTGTATGTCCCTTAGAATAAAAACAGCTTACTTGGTTACGTTGGATAACCTCGTGTACTAAGCTCATAACATGCCATTAGGGTTAGTTCATCTTCCAACCCTGGGCTTCATCCTTAATCCACAAATTATCGGGTTAAATCCATTAACCCTTTAGCTTTGCTTAATCGGTGTCCTTTAGGGTTACATTGTATAATCCTTCAGGATAAACTAAATCGATATTATTAGTCAACCAAAGTCAACTATGGTTAACTCCGGTCAACTACGGTCAACTATGGTCAACCCCCCCTATGGGTCAACCTTTGGGCCTCGGGCTTGACCCGGTAACTTGGGTATAACTCCCGGTTACCAATCGTAAACTAATCGCTTGCTATACTCTAGCTTGAAAAATTCATTTTCCTTAACTTGAAAATTTAGGAAAATTAATCCCAAAACTCTTTTTACTTACTTGTAAAAATTCTTCACTTAAATCATAAAAATCCAAACTCTTGGATTAATGCTTTATAAAATCATTTGGGGTTGAAAACAGTCCTTGGAACAGTTTTCCATAATCAAAACAATAGTTTGAAGAAGAAAAACAGTTTTCTAGAAATATTTGTAAAACTAGTGGTGCAGGAATTTTCGGATTCCCTCCGCACCCTTCGTAAAATGATCCCAATTTAAAAATCGGTTCGTAATCTGAAAAAGTTTTCTTCACGAAAGTTTTAGCTCTCGAAAAATGCTAAAACTTTTGTGTTTTACAAAAATTCCAATTCGGCCTAGATTCATACCAGTTTTTATTTGAAACCGGCTGACCCCTGAAAACTGGGTCTGGAGGATCAGCCACGGGTTTTGGGGAAAACGGAGGCCATTGAAGCCTCATTTCAAGAATCCGTCCGCGCTGCCCCCTAGAAAAAGTCATTCTGGACAACTTTTATGTTTTACTTTTTTCCCAATTCAGCCTCTAAAGGCCTCAAATTTCACTTTTCCAAAAACTGGGCAGATTTGATCCGAATCTGCCAGTTTTTGTGCTTGCTCGGTTTTACGCGTCCTACTTCGCGGAACTAACTCAACCGAACATGCGAGAGCCTAATTAACCAACATGCAGCATTAACTAATGTCCCACATGAATCAACTATGATTCTAACGCAGCCATGCAACCCAAACCAAATCTGAACTAGCCTAGGGTTGCATGAACTAGAATTGCATCACATCTCATACATGCATTCAAGCCAAACCATGGGTAGCTCTAATAATCATGCACACAAGCCACAACCGGCTGCACACTAATAGGGAACATACCAACCATAAAGCCATGCAATCATAGCATGCAAACAAGCACAAATATAATGCACACATGCATAAACAAAACCCATAAGCAAACCACCCTTAGCAAACACCCTAATCAAGCACCACACCTAGTCTAGGGCATTAACCATAAAACTTGAGATTATGCTCTTACATATTGGACTTGGAAATACACTTAAATTTCCACATTAAATCTCAAACCAAAAGCTTTGGGTCATAGGGCTTACCTCTAGGGTTTGGAAGTTGGTTTACTAGCTTGGATTCCAAACTTCCTTACTCCTCCCTTTTGGCTGCCAACAAATCCGGATTTCCCCTCCAAATGGGGTTCCAATTTTCAGTCATGCACATACAAACATACACATAAATATCCCATCTAACTTGCATGGAAAAATACTAAAGTTTGAGGGAGTTTTACCTTAGCTAACCCTAGGGATGGGTTAGAGCATGCAAACCGAAATTCTCCCTCCCTTTTTGGCTCTCCATCACTCGGCTCTAGCTCTTCAAATAGCACCAAAATTTTTCACCAAACTTGGTGATTTCTTGCAGCCAAACCGAGCACTCTCCATACCCAAATCCTTCAATTTTTTTTTCCTTTCCTTTCTCTTGCTCACCCATGGCCGAACCTAAGCCCACCTAGAGCACCAAAAATTCTTTTGGTTTCTTGTTTGGTAATTTCTCCTCACTCTTGGTCACACCACCATTTTTTTCCCAAAAATTTTCTCCTTTTCTTCTTCCTCTAACCCACGGCCATAACCCAAAAAAATGGATCAAAATTTCCAGATTTGGCCCCATGGATTCTAGCTCCAAAACCGAGCACCCTAGTTAGCCTCCTATGGGTTTTTACAACTTTTTCTCTTGGTTCTCTCTCTCCCTCTCCCTCTCGGTTTTGGGGTGCAGAAAAATGGCAAGAGTTTGGCCAAATTTTCTGATTTAAATGATTAAATGCCACCCCTATTTATAGGCAAATGCAAACTTTTCAAAAATTACATTTTAGGCCCTAAACTTTGAAAATTTTCACTTTTTGGTGGTGAGGTGGCCGGCCATTACTTGGAGAGCAAGGGATGACATCATTGTTGACCTCATGGCTGACCTCATGGCTTACATCATCAAATTTTCAAAATTTACACTTTTGCCCCAAAAACTAGAATTCTTGCAAAAATGCCCCCTAGGTGGCCGGTTGGTTCCTTGGTGAACAAGCCAAGCTTATCTCATCTTGATGACATCATGTGATTACCTCATGCTTACATCACATATTTTCCAAAATTACACATTTGCCCCTAAAGATAAAATATTTGCAATTTTGCCCCCATAGGTGGCCGGCCCTTACTTGTCTTGCAAGGCAAGTCATTGCCTCATTGTGACATCATCTTGATGACATCACTATGCTTACATCATCAAATTTCCAAAATTTACACTTTTACCCCAAAAGTGAAAATTTTGACATTTTTGCCCATGCATGTGACCGACCCCAATGGGTTACTTGGTGATCAAAAACCTTCACTAGGTGTGCTTGATTTTCTAGGGTGATTTTAAAGCCTATTTGAGCTATCTTGCCCATACTGACATATTTTACAGTATTTTTTCATACTGCATCATACAATACTGTCAAGTCAACTCGTTGACCACTTTTCGTCAAACTTTGACTTTCTTGGTCAAATTTGACTTTTTCAGTCAAACTTTGACTTTTCCGAAATTACGTCCTTTTTCATCCTTTTCGACTTGAAAGGGCGTTTTCTAACCTTAACAACCTAATTTGAGTCTTATCGAGCCATAAGATCTCACAAAAAGTATGAAAAACTCTTAACCGAGTTTTTTCGTAAATATCTCAACGTATGCACATAATTCCTTCGAAGAGAAAATGATAACATGAAATTTCTAGGTATTATAATCTACCATCCTTAAAAAAATTTTCGTCCTCGAAAATTCGGATATTTCTTGGTGACTTTTCCTCAAAAATCCACCATAAATCCATAATGGTTCGCTCATGTTCCCATTTTAACACTTAATGGGATCGTGTCTCTTATACTGCACCATAATCTTACTTTCATATCCTCATATCCTCATACTTATCATACTTACTTGCTTTCATACTTCCATACTTTCTTACATACTATCATGCTTATCATACATACTTCATGCTAACATATATACTTTCCTTTCTTGCTTGTCATACTGTATACTTACATACTTACATACTTTCCTTTCCTACTGCATCACAAGAACTATTTACGTAAAAAGTTGAGCAAGTATATCTGATAACTTGTTCCATTTTGAAAACATATCACGTGTAGCTTGTTCATACTTGAAAAGCTTATCGTAAAATTTTTTTTCCATACTTGGAAAATGCTTCGTACCATACTTTCAATACTCTTTCTGGAATATAGTTTTTTTCTTGAAACTTGATCCTATGCTATTAGAACCCTTTACTTTCTGTAATGGCCCCTTTCTTGGACTCGTCCTCAAGGTTTTTGGCCTGTCATAATAGCTCCTAACTCGGAACCTTTATGCTGATGACAGTCCCTATCTTGGAATTCCTTCCTCAAGGATTTGGCCGTCCTTCTAAACGTAAAGGCGTTCTATTAACATGAGATCATAATTTGAGCATTTCTTATAAAAATATCATCTTTGAAACTTTTCAAAGTTCCTATTGGAAAAACCATAATATCGTTCAAGTGATGCATCGAAAGGTATACTTAAAATATCCAACTACTTCTTGGATAATAGAAGTTTTTTTCATTGCTTCAAACTTTTCTTCCCTAGCACAAGGGCATAATCGTAATTCTTAGGAATATCTAAACTTCCCATCATTTCATAGCCATTAATCTTATCTCTTATTGCTACTCTAGCAATCATCATTGCAACTTAGGCACACAATTGCAAGATAGACTTCTACGAAATTTTGGTTCTATCGTGCCTACGACAAACCAACTTCTAGTTTCTAATTCTATCACTCATATTCCATTCATATCTTAACATATCCTACTAGAGATTTCTCGCAATTTCTTCATATCATATCATAAACATAGCGTATCCACCATGCTTTCACTGCGCAACCCTGATCCGTTGGCAGTAGTAGCCCATTGACTCGTTCGGACAAGCGTGCCAAACTGCAACATAACGTAGCCTAGAAATGCGTCCTTGCAGCACATCATCGGAAAAGACTCTCCATTCCGTGAAACCATTGCTTTGGGTCCTATTGGAGATGCAGAGCTCCTCTTCCATTCCTCGGAATGCTAACGAAGCCTTATCGTCCTTATCAATCCTAACAAATCTAACCTGAGTTTAACACTAGGTACATATAACACAGAGTAAGAAAACAAACTTACAAAACTGTGGCGCTGGCGGCAGAACTGTGAAACTGGATGGCAGAAAACCTTGTCTCTGATACCAAACCTGTAACGTCCCCAAATCCACGTAGGGCTAATTACGCAAACTTGGGTCGTACCTTACCAGCTTAATTTAAATATTGAAGAAAATTACGGAAAAATTTTTTT
The DNA here is from genome assembly GCA_025413485.1 of Ficus microcarpa. Taxonomy (NCBI): domain Eukaryota; kingdom Viridiplantae; phylum Streptophyta; class Magnoliopsida; order Rosales; family Moraceae; genus Ficus; species Ficus microcarpa. The sequence continues at coordinate 464,196 of CM046386.1, forward strand.
TCTTTTCTTTTAAAACTTCTTTTGAAACTTCAAAAGACTTAACTTCATTTTAAAATCATGACCTGAAAACTACCCATGCATAAAACATAAAACCTTAAGCTTATCTTAAACATATCTTAAAACTGATTCTCATTCATAAAAACTTAACCTCTTAATATGTACTCACTTGAGTACCGAGCTTTTACCCCTTGGGGAAGCTACCATACTTAAACATAACATAAACCTTGGACCAGACTCGACCTAATGCGGATCGGTACAACAAAAGGCAACTCGTTGACATATCTACTGAAACTGAAACTGTATCATACATACTTAAAACATAATGTAAATACATTTTTCATTTCAAACATATTTTGGAAACCCGTAGCGGTGCCCATTCCCACGTTTTACAGTCCGCAGCGCCATCTCTCCACAGCTTTGCATCAGGTATTGCCGATAAGTAGCTTACCTACAGCATGAACGTAAGTAGTGAGCTAAAAAGCTCAGTAAGCACAATATTCAATCCGCATGCAAACGAAAGTGCAAGTATACGTGAACCAATTATGATTTCTTATTAATCAGATTATGGTTCCCTATATAATTCTATACCATGTGTGCACGTACTGAGGTACATAACCATGGAGTGGTTGAAGGCGATCCGTCCGATCCAACTCAAACCATGAAACAAAATGTTTAACATGGAGTAGGGAAGACAGTCCATCCAATTCAAGTCAAACCATGGAACATACCGTTTGAACTTACTACAGAGGCAAGCCAGTACAACACAACAATCCTTACTTAACTTATCTCATATCTTAAGAACTTGTTCTTACCACATAGTTCATTATCAGTGAGCATGCTTCGTGATGCCATGATATCGAACATAAAACATAACTTACTTCATCGTAACATACTATCTCATAACTTAACATGCCATGACATACTGCATCGTAACATAACATCATGCATAACATAACATACTACATAACATACTTCATAACATACTTCATAACATACTACATCTTAACATAAAACCTAGACATACTGCATCTTAACATATCATCATGACATATCACATCTTAACATAAACGTACTACTTCATAACATCATAAATCATGAAATGCCATTCATGATTTTATAAAACGTCTTATGCAAACAAACATGTGTTCATGCTGCAGGCGGAGTTGTACTTACCTTCCGTCCTACGCTCTTGATTTGTTGTCCCAACTAATGCTGTTCCTCTCCCGGGCACAGCTGCAGGTTCTGCCTGCTCGATAAAGGACATGCTCTAATTTAAACTCATAAAATGTTGGTGACTTAACCAACATGCTTATGCTACATGGTCTTGGTTGTATGTCCCTTAGAATAAAAACAGCTTACTTGGTTACGTTGGATAACCTCGTGTACTAAGCTCATAACATGTCATTAGGGTTAGTTCATCTTCCAACCCTGGGCTTCATCCTTAATCCACAAATTATCGGGTTAAATCCATTAACCCTTTAGCTTTGCTTAATCGGTGTCCTTTAGGGTTACATTGTATAACCCTTCAGGATAAACTAAATCGATATTATTAGTCAACCAAAGTCAACTATGGTTAACTCTGGTCAACTACGGTCAACTATGGTCAACCCCCCCTAGGGGTCAACCTTTGGCCTTGGGCTTGACACGGTAACTTGGGTATAACTCCCGGTTACCAATCGTAAACTAATCGCTTGCTATACTCTAGCTTGAAAAATTCATTTTCCTTAACTTGAAAATTTAGGGAAATTAATCCCAAAACTCTTTTTACTTGTAAAAATTCTTCACTTAAATCATAAAAATCCAAACTCTTGGATTAATGCTTTATAAAATCATTTGGGGTTGAAAACAGTCCTTGGAACAGTTTTCCATAATCAAAACAATAGTTTGAAGAAGAAAAACAGTTTTCTAGAAACATTTGTAAAACTAGTGGTGCAGGAATTTTCGGATTCCCTTCGCACCCTTCGTAAAATGATCCCAATTTAAAAATCGGTTCATAATCTGAAAAAGTTTTCTTCACGAAAGTTCTAGCTCTCGAAAAATGCTAAAACTTTTGTGTTTTACAAAAATTCCAATTCGGCCTAGATTCATACCAGTTTTTATTTGAAACCGGCTGACTCCTGAAAACTGGGTCTGGAGGATCAGCCACGGGTTTTGGGGAAAACGGAGGCCATTGGAGCCTCATTTCAAGAATCCGTCCACGTTGCCCCCTAGAAAAAGTCGTTTTGGACAACTTTTATGTTTTACTTTTTTCTCAATTCGGCCCCTAAAGGCCTCAAATTTCACTTTTCCAAAAACTGGGCAGATTTGATCCGAATCTACCAGTTTTTGTGCTTGCTCGGTTTTACGCGTCCTACTTCGCGGAACTAACTCAACCGAACATGCGGGAGCCTAATTAACCAACATGCAGCGTTAACTAACATCCCACATGAATCAACTCATGATTCTAACGCAGCCATGCAACCCAAACCAAATCTGAACTAGCCTAGGGTTGCATGAACTAGAATTGCATCACATCTCATACATGCATTCAAGCCAAACCATGGGTAGCTCTAATAACCATGCACACAAGCCACAACCGGCTGCACACTAATAGGGAACATACCAACCATAAAGCCATCCAATCCTAGCATGCAAACAAGCACAAATATATTGCACACATGCATAAACAAAACCCATAAGCAAACCACCCTTAGCAAACACCCTAATCAAGCACCACACCTAGTCTAGGGCATTAACCATAAAACTTGAGCTTATGCTCTTATATATTGGACTTGGAAATACACTTAAATCTCCACATTAAATCTCAAACCAAAAGCTTTGGGTCATAGGGCTTACCTCTAGGGTTTGGAAGTTGGTTTACTAGCTTGGATTCCAAACTTCCTTACTCCTCCCTTTTGGCTGCCAACAAATCCGGATTTCCCCTCCAAATGGGGTTCCAATTTTCAGTCATGCACAAACAAACATACACATAAATATCCCATCTAACTTGCATGGAAAAATACTAAAGTTTGAGGGAGTTTTACCTCAGCTAACCCTAGGGATAGGTTAGAGCATGCAAACCGAAATTCTCCCTCCCTTTTTGGCTCTCCATCACTCGGCTCTAGCTCTTCAAATAGCACCAAAATTTTTCACCAAACTTAGTGATTTCTTGCAGCCAAACCGAGCACTCTCCATACCCAAATCCTTCAATTTTTTTCCTTTCCTTTCTCTTGCTCACCAATGGCCGAACCTAAGCCCACCTAGAGCACCAAAAATTCTTTTGGTTTCTTGTTTGGTAATTTCTCCTCACTCTTGGTCACACCACCATTTTTTTTCCCAAAAATTTTCTCCTTTTCTTCTTCCTCTAACCCACGGCCATAACCCAGAAAAATGGATCAAAATTTCCAGATTTGCCCCCATGGATTCTAGCTCCAAAACCGAGCACCCTAGTTAGCCTCCCATGGGTTTTTACAACTTTTTCTCTTGGTTCTCTCTCTCCCTCTTTCTCTCGGTTTTGGGGTGCAGAAAAATGGCAAGAGTTTGGCCAAATTTTCTGATTTAAATGATTAAATGCCACCCCTATTTATAGGCAAATGCAAACTTTCCAAAAATTACATTTTAGGCCCTAAACTTTGAAAATTTCCACTTTTTGGTGGTGAGGTGGCCGGCCATTACTTGGAGAGCAAGGGATGACATCATTGTTGACCTCATGGCTGACCTCATGGCTTACATCATCAAATTTTCAAAATTTACACTTTTGCCCCAAAAACTAGAATTCTTGCAAAAATGCCCCCTAGGTGGCCGGTTGGTTCCTTGGTGAACAAGCCAAGCTTATCTCATCATGATGACATCATGTGATTACCTCATGCTTACATCACATATTTTTCAAAATTACACATTTGCCCCTAAAGATAAAATATTTGCAATTTTGCCCCCATAGGTGGCCGGCCCTTACTTGTCTTGCAAGGCAAGTCATTGCCTCATTGTGACATCATCTTGATGACATCACTATGCTTACATCATCAAATTTCCAAAATTTACACTTTTACCCCAAAAGTGAAAATTTTGACATTTTTGCCCCTGCATGTGACCGGCCCCAATGGGTTACTTGGTGATCAAGTTTTACATATTTTCATGTCCTTTTGCCCTTGACCTTAACTAGGTGTGCTTGATTTTCTAGGGTGGTTTTAAAGCCTATTTGAGCTATCTTGCCCATACTGACATATTTTACAGTATTTTCTCATACTGTATCATACAATACTGTCAAGTCAACCCGTTGACCACTCTTGGTCAAACTTTGACTTTCTTGGTCAAATTTGACTTTTTCGGTCAAACTTTGACTTTTCTGAAAATACGTTCTTTTTCGTCCTTTTCGACTTGAAAGGGCGTTTTCTAACCTTAATAACCTATTTTGAGTCTTATCGAGCCATAAGATCTCACAAAAAGTATGAAAAACTCTTAACCGAGCTTTTCCGTAAATATCTCAACGTATGCACATAATTCCTTCAAAGAGGAAATGATAACATGAAATTTCTAAGTATTATACTTGCAACCCCTAACTTTATATGGAGGCGCGCTATAATTCTGGTACGTACACAAGGGGCCCACATGATAAAGGAAGATAATAAGATCAAGTTAAAAATGAATGCATAAATGAACATAAATGGTTCGCGCATATGTTATATGATGATTGCATGTTTTCAAGATGTTTACAATAAAAATGTTTTGTGAGATATGTTTATGCTTACTGGGCGAAAGCTCATTCAGTTATATTTCATACTGTAGGTAAGAAACCTGCAGCTTCAGTGATGAGCTCTATGCGGGCGATGCGGCGGATGAAGGGCGGTATGGATACCACTACGCATAAATTCTGCAACCCTTTTTGAGTTAAGAAGTTTTTGTGTATATGTCTATATGGTGACGACAAGTTATGTTACCTAGTATTTTATTTTGGTATTAAAGATTTTAAACAATCCTTTTTATTTTAGTAAGTATGTATGTAAATATTGTTATGGTCAAACCTAATGTATATATATAAGTACATTGGGAAAGAAAAATACTTCAAAAAAAAAAAAATATCCTCGAATTTTCAAGTAAAGTAAGTTAAGTATAAGGTTAAGTATGAAGGTGACGGCCCTACGTAGGATGAGGGCATCACAAAGTTGGTATCAGAGCGGTATCCTGCCAGCCTACTTCATCTTGCTCCACATCGTTCCGCAATAGCCCAAGTAAGTTAAATTATTTTTCTTACGCTTAGAATTAGTTAGGATCGTACGTACGCAACTCTTATCGACGGTCACAATGGAAATGTTGGGTGTGAGGATGACATTGGGTTATGCCCTAGCTTGGTGGTGGTAATCAAGTAATGTTGCATATGATGAGGAAGTTAATGTACCTTCCTAAAGGGCTAAAGGCTATGATCATGTGTTTATGATATGAAAAGATATGAAATGAAGATTATGGTTCTGTATAAAAGACATGATTTCATGAAATTTTTGAAAACAAGAAGCTTATTTTATTGTTTCTATACAGAACCATGCCACCGAACCGTAGAGCGGCACAAGCCCAAAACGTCGACCTCGCAGCCCAGCTGAACGAGCTAAGGCAGATGATGTTAGCCCAACAACAAGAGATAGGTGGGCTTAGAGCACAGTTGGCTCAGCAGAATCAGGGACCTCCTGACGCCAGGGTGCCACCAGCACACGAGGAACAGCCTGCTGCACCGGAAATTCCTGATGTGGACCCGGTGATTCCAGAACACCCTGTGGCCCCTGAAGTACCTATGGCGCCGGTAGCTACTCCACCAGCGCCACAAGCACGGACTCCGGCAGAGTCATACCATGAATTTCGGCGCATAAAGGCACCGGAATTCGAAGGGTCAACAAACCCTATTGAGGCCGATAATTGGTTGATCGACCTCCAAGTCGTCCTGAACTTCCTCGGGCTCAATGATCAAGAGAGAGTCCTCTGTGTGTCCTTCATGCTGAAGAAAGACGCTCGCCTATGGTGGGAAACAGTTCAGATTAGACGAGACGTTAACCAGATGACATGGGAAGACTTTGTTGAGGAGTTTAGAGAGAAATACTTCAACACCGAGGTCATGGAAGCTCAGCAGGATGAGTTTAACAATTTCCGCCAAGGAAATTTGTCTGTGGCAGAAGCTGTGAGAAAGTTCGAACAGTTGGCACGTCTTTGCTCGCACCTTATCAGTTCCGAGAGGGACAAAGTAAGAAGAATGATGAGGATGTTCCGCTCGGACTTGACCGTGGTAATTAGCAGTGGCCCCCACCCACCACTCACTGTCGCCGAATGTGTTAGTCGGGCAGTTCGAGCTGAATACTGGGTAGGACAGAACAAGGCTCAAAGGGCAAAATTCTTTAAGGAAAAGAATGAAGAGAAGGCTCTCGCCAAGTAGAATCAGGCTAGACCCAGCCAAGCCTCGCAGTCGAAGGGCCAAGGAGGATCTTCTGGCCAACACGGCAACAACAAGCTATACAGTAACAACCAGCAGAAGAGGAAATGGAATGCTGGAGGGCAGGGGAATCAACAAAATTTTCCCCAAAAGAAGAATGCTCCTGATAACAACAAAAGTCCTACTTGTCAGAAATGTGGGAAGAAGCACCCGGGAGATTGCCGAGCAGGAACGAATCGCTGCTATCTGTGTGGCAAGGAAGACCACTATGCAAAGAACTGCAATGCCAACTTCCAGAACCAGCAGAACCATCAGAGGAGTCAAGGAAGTCAGTTGCATGCCGCCCAGATGAAGCTTGAAGGACGTGCAATCCCTCAAGGCGGAGTTGAAGCTCTGGAACCACAGGGACGCATCTATGCCTACACCAAGGAAGATGTTCAAGCTGGACCATCCACGGTGGTAACAGGTCAGCTTCCTTTTGCCCAACAAGATGCCTGTGTGTTGATTGATTTTGGAACCACGCATTCATTTACGTCACCTAAGTTTGCTAAGAAACTAGGTAGAGACAACGATAGAATTGGAAAAACCTTCCGAACTGCATTATCCTTCGGGAAAATTTTGTTGTCTGATTATTGGATACGTCATGTTCCAATAATTATATGCGGTAGGGAAATGTACGTCAACCTAGTCATCATTGATCTATATGACTACGACGTTATCCTGGGTATTGATTTCCTGGGAAAGTACAACGCAGTTATAGATTGCCAGCGTCGCGCTGTCACGTTCAAGCCAGTTGGAGACAAGGAGTTCATCTTTAGAGGATCGACCCCAAAACAACCAAAGATGTTTATTTCTGCACTAAAGGCCAGAAAGTTATTGGCAGAAGGATGTATGGGATTTCTAGCCAACATGGTGGATAAGACGCAAGAGACTAAGAGTAAGCCAGAAGAAGTACCGATAGTCAAGGAATTTGTAGAAGTCTTTCCGGAAGAATTGCCAGGATTGCCGTCAGAGCGAGAAATCTCTTTTGAGATTGAATTACTTCCTGGATCAGCACCAGTGTCTAAGGCACCTTATAGGATGGCGCCTGCCGAACTCAAGGAATTGCAAGTCCAGTTGAAAGAACTCCTGGATCGAGAATTCATCCGTCAGAGCTATTCACCTTGGGGAGCCCCGGTGCTCTTTGTTAAGAAGAAAGACAGCACTCTTAGGATGTGCATCGACTATCAGGAATTGAACAAGATCACCATCAAGAAAAAGTATCCATTGCCTAGGATCGACTATCTGTTCGACCAACTGAAAGGAGCTTCAGTCTTCTCGAAGATTGACCTGCGATCAGGATATCATCAGCTCCGAATTAAGGAAGGAGATGTTTCGAAGACGGCGTTTCGTACACGATATGGACACTACGAGTTCCTCATCATGCCGTTTGGACTGACAAATGCTCCAGCTACCTTTATAGACTTGATGAATCCAGTGTTCAAGGACTACTTGGATAAGTTCGTTATTGTCTTTATAGACGATATCTTGATTTATTCAAGATCAAAGGAGGAGCATGAGGAGCACTTAAGGATTGCCCTACGGATTTTAAAGCAAAATCAGCTTTATGCCAAGTTCACAAAGTGTGAATTTTGGTTGGAGAAGGTCCATTTCTTAGGACACGTGGTCTCTAAGGAAGGCATATCCGTAGATCCGGCCAAGATTGAAGCAGTAAGTAAATGGCCAGCTCCTAAGAATGTCACTGAAGTACGTAGTTTCCTCGGCTTAACAGGCTACTACCGAAGATTCGTCGAAGGATTTGCTAAGATTGCGGTGCTGCTCACCGCACTCACAAGGAAGGGAAAAAAGTACGAATGGACGGACAAGTGTGAAGAACACTTCCAAGAGCTCAAAAGTAAGCTGACGAGCGCTCCAATCCTCACAATTCCTGTCGTGGAGGAAGGGAACTCCGTGATATACAGCGATGCTTCCAAGATAGGATTAGGAGCCGTACTCATGCAGAATGGAAAAGTGGTCGCTTATGCTTCTCAACAACTTAAGGAACACGAGAAGAACTACCCGATGCATGATTTGGAGCTTGCGGCGGTAGTATTTGCCTTAAAGATTTGGAGGCACTATCTCTACGGCACTAAGTGTGAGGTTTATACGGATCATCAGAGCTTGAAGTATATCTTCACACAGAAGGAGCTTAACATGAGACAAAGAAGATGGCTTGAATTGGTGAAGGATTACGACATAGACATCCGATACCACCCAGGGAAGGCTAACAAGGTAGCCGATGCCCTCAGTCGGAAGTCGTCTTCCTTGTTGATGTCAATTTGGTCATTGACTGAGCCTCTTCAAAAGGAGCTAGTGGAAGCTAGAATCGAGCTTGTTACGGGAAGATTAGCTGCTCTAACCTTCCAACCTATCATTTTAGATGGTATAAAGGAGCGTCAAGAAGCAGATGCCTCGCTGCTTAGGACGAAAAATGAAGTTTTAGAAGGAAAGGAGTCGGATTTCAACGTATCCGATGAGGGCATACTCTATCAGAAAAATAGATTATGCATTCCTAATGAGGACGAGCTAAAGGAACGGATTATGAAAGAAGCTCACGAGACTCCCTATTCCGTGCATCCCGGAGCCACGAAGATGTACAAGGACTTGAAGGAAAGCTTTTGGTGGCCCAAAATGAAGAATGACGTTGCTACATTCGTCAGTAAATGCCTTACTTGTCAAAAAGTAAAGACGGAGCACCAGCGTCCAGGAGGAGAACTGCAGAAAATTTCCATCCCAGAATGGAAATGGGACCAAGTGACGATGGATTTCGTGGTTGGTCTACCCCGAACTCCTAACGGCAACGATACTATTTGGGTGATCGTTGACCGATTGACAAAGTCAGCACAGTTTGTGGCCATCAAGCTTAGCTTTTCAGTGGAACAACTGGCGGAATTATACATGGCACAAATTGTACGCTACCATGGGATTCCGAAAATGATTATCTCGGATCGCGATGGTCGTTTCACTTCCAAATTTTGGAGGAGTGTACATGAAGCAATGGGTACCAAGCTTACGTTTAGTACAGCTTTTCACCCACAAACGGATGGACAATCGGAGAGGACCATTTAGACGCTAGAAGATATGCTATGAGCATGCGTAATGGACTTCAAGGGAACTTGGGATAAGAAGCTTCCTTTAATTGAGTTCTCATACAACAACAGTTTCCAAGCTACAATTGGAATGGTTCCTTATGAAGCCTTGTACAGGAGAAGATGTAGATCTCCGGTCCATTGGTACGAGACAAGAGAAAAAGAGCTTGTGTCTACGGACTTCATTCGAAAAACCACGGAAGCCGTAAAGCTAATACGTCAACGGATGGAGACTGCATTTAGTCGACAAAAGAGTTATGCCGACAAACTCCGAAGGCCTCTAGAATTCCAAGTAGGAGACGTGGTATTCCTCAAAGTTACTCCATTCAAAGGAGTTATGAGATTCAGAAAGAAGGGGAAATTGAGTCCAAGGTATATAGGGCTATTCGAGATACTCTAGATAGTTGGTAATGTGGCCTACAAGTTGACTTTACCCCAAGAATTAGCATATGTGCACAATGTATTTCATGTGTCGATGCTAAAGAAGTACATTCCGGATCCGTCACACGTACTGGATCACGAACCAATCGAGATTCGTGAGGACCTAACTTATGAGGAAAAGCCGGTCCAAATATTGGCACGAGAAGAAAAGGTGCTAAGAAACAAGGTTATACCTTTAGTTAAGGTATTATGGCGAAACCGCGATATTGAAGAAGCGACATGGGAACGGGACGAAGACATATGCATCGTAAGTGATGAGCTATATGCGGGCGATGCGGCGGATGAAGGGCGGTATGGATTCCACTACGCATAAATTCCGCAACCCTTTTTGAGTTAAGAAGTTTTTGTGTATATGTCTGTAACGCCCCGACCTGGCGCCGGTGCGCTACTTTACTGATTGCTACTACTTACTACTGCTGCTGACTACTGAAAATAATACTTACTTAGTATTTGAAAACACAGCGGAAATTTTTTTTTTTTTTATGTACCATGCTGCTTAGCACGTAACTGCTCTGAAAATACAATTCTCAATTAAATATCTAAAAAGATGTAAACGCGTAGCGACTTCCATTCCCCACGATTTCACATTGCCCGACCACGCTCCTCCATCTTGTATCAGAGATTGCTGAGAGGTTGCTTACCTACAGCATAAACTTAAAACAATGAGCTTTCGCTCAGCAAGTACAACTCCTATACCGCAACGTATATACTACTAACATCACAACATGTCAACAATGCATAGAACATATACTGGCAACTATTGCACACGTACTGCTAACTACTGCACTGAACATAAACTGATAAATATATGCATGAACCGGTTATGTTCATGTTATGCTCTGTTATCTGCTGCTAACTTACTTACTGTCTTTCTAACTTAATCTGCTAATGGGCCCCTTACTGAGGTGAACGTACCCAGCGCGCAATCATGGACTTACACTTGCCATAGCCCGACCCGCCCTGTGACGGGGGATACGACACCGGCAAGTGCTGCTTGCCATCTGAACTGCCTTTAAAATCTATCTGAGATATTTTTTTGTTCTTATAAGATTTAGTGAACATACATCATGATGTTCCTATTCTTAAATCATGCTTGCTACTAAAATCTGAACTTACATACTGCATGGCATCTATAAAACATGTTATCTAAACATGGCATCAAACATAGCATATAGCATGTAGCATATAGCACATAGCACTGAACACTGAACACTGGACTCATCTCTAAGTAAGTATACAACTACTAGCCTATGCTGTAGGCTGTTGGGATCTATAGGTGCCCTAAGGATAGAAAATCTTAGGGATTTTCTGTAAATATGACATTTTGATATTAATAAGAGGAAATTATTCATGTTTAATAAGTTGTGTCCTATTTACTTTCATTTGTTGATTGTATAATTATTTTGAGCAAACATAAAATACTCCTAGGCTGTTGGTAATATATCGAATTACCATATGTATACGGGGTATGCATAGAAGACGTGGTAATTTGATAACAGTCTAAATAAATAGTCCGCAATCAACGGAATAAGATTTGGGGATCTTATTCATGATAAGATTGTAAAGGTTGTCTACTTCCTTGGAGGGATGGTTTGTCTTGACCATCGGATAGGTTCCGAGTAGAAACTTTAATGTATACCAGTATTGAGGTATGACATTGGACTGGACCTAAAGTGTTAATTGATTCGGTTTAATAATTCCGTTTATAAGAATCAATGATACTTTGATTATCATCCTGCATTAATCTTAATCCTGAAATGATTACTTGAGTTCGCATCCATGACTTATATACTTTGATGCACTAAAGGTGAGACACTGTTAATTCATGGTCAACATACTTGTGTTTTGGGTGCATGACTTATGGATGGAGAAATCAAGATTCATAGATACGGAATCCATAGCTATCTTAATGATAGTAAATGTTATCTACTTAAAGGTATTATTCGGGGATTGAAAGATAGTATAACAAGATCTTGGCCATCGGTTTACTTTGTGTTCTCTGGTGGTTTTCCAATTGTATGGTTTTAAAATTGGTGGTTCTTTCAATGGAGAATAATTGAACTTTAAGTTAAAATGATTGAAAAGGTAAAACGGAAAAAGTCCTTAATTCAATCATGGATAACATATGGGGATTAAGCAAGCGATGAATAAATCATGGAAGAAGCACTACGTGAGAGAGCTTTCGTA
>CM046386.1:476442-556565 GCA_025413485.1 Ficus microcarpa
TAAGATTACAAGTTAAGAATCTTAGTCTTAGAACTAGCATTTGTTAAAGACTTCATATAGAAGTATGATTTCAAGCACACTCATCAAGAATTAAGTAATAAGGTTAAGACTAACTTAACGATATTTAGACTCATAATTTAATGATAAAATAAGGTCAAACGATCTGATTTGGCCTTGATATGTACTTTCATCATTTTTTAATTAATCAATAAGAAATTTTTGGACTTAGAAAGTCCAAAACAATTTTTTGGAAGCTTTTCCTAACATGTCCTAATTTTTAGAATTTTTTAATTAATCAATATATTTTCAAATAAAATTTCGTACAAAATATTGAGTGTAGCGTTGGTGATATTTTTAAACCTTTAACTAGATTACCTGCCAAGGGTTTTTTTTTTTTTTTTTTTTTTTTCAAAAATAAGGAATATTATTTTCTTTAACAACATGCATACAGAGGATATTCTATACATCCAATAATAATAAGAACGACAAACATACTATTTCGAAAGAACATGCAAGATGTTTTAGGTATTTTTTATTAAAAAAAAATAAAACATTTAAACACATCTATGTAATAAGTTAATACTTACAACGTATAATAGTAAGCAAAATTTGCAAATTAAACATTAGCACAAATTCGAACTATATTAAAAAAAATTACGCTAATAATAATTATTTTGTGGAACTGAGGGAATTTGATCATGCTAACCATAAGACCATAATTTAACTTCATCATATTCTTTAGTCTTTTCTTTTGTTTTGTTTTTGTTTTTGTTTTTGTTTTTTTTTGTTTTTTTTGTTTTTTTTTGGTTTGTTTGTTTTTGTTTTTTTGGTTTTGTTTTGTTTGTTTGTTTGTTTTTCATTTTCTTATTATGAGCCAAAGCACTGAGGAAAAGACATTAATATATACTAATCAGAAAGGTGGTTGTGTGTGATTAATTCCCACGCAAATCCAAAGCAGAGCTTTGATTGAAGAAGCCAGTAACAAAGAAGAATAAGGATAATACGGAATCAAGAGATTTTGATCAAAATTTGATTTTAAGAATGGTGCTAAAGAAAAGTCTCCAATAAGCATTTAATTGTGAGCGGTTGTGAGGCTTTCAAATACATTTCAAGAGAAAGACCTGGCTAGTGAAAGCATTGACTATAGAAAACGAAAAGTCATGGTGATGAGTTGGATATTTTAAATCATCTTTCTTTAGAGTAGAGGTAGCAATTAGAGCTAGAGAGGCATGTGCGTTGTTGGGAATAATGTTTACGAAGGCATTGCATTATTGTACTACCCCCGTACCTAGAAGAGAAAAAAGGACCCAAATTGAACACAATTATTTACGAAGGCATTGCATTATTGTACTACCCCCATACCTAGAAGAGAAAAAAGGACCCAAATTGAACATGAGTATTTGGGGGAGAAATTGGTAGCTTTCATAGGAATGTTTTAGAAAGAATCTTCAAAATTTAGGGTTTTTTTTTTTTTTTTTGGTTTTTTTTTTTCAAGACAAGATTGTTTTTGTTTTTATTTTATTTTTTTGTTTCTTGTTTTTTGTTCTTTTTTCCATGCACTTTAAGTCAAGATGGAGATTTTCTAAACTAAGTTTCTTAGAACGAGCATTATTATTATTATTTTTAAATATTTTTTCTAATCTAATCTAACATTTATAAATGCTACAAGTGTTGAACATAAGTATTTGGGGGAGAAATTGGTAACTTTCATTGGAATGTTTTGGAAAGAATCTCCAAAAGTTAGGGTTTTTTTTTTTTTTTTTTTTTTTTTTTTTTCAGGACAAGATTGTTTTTGTTTTTTTGTTTTTTTTCCCTTCCTTTTTCCATGCATTTTAAGTCAAGATGGTGATTTTATAAACTAAAGTTTCTTAGAACGTGCATTATTATTATTATTTTTAAATCTTTTTCCTAATCTAATCTAACATTTATAAAGGCTACAAGTGTAGCCTCCCAACCACTTGACACTTACTTGGATGTTTCGTTCCTTCTTATTTTTATTTTTTATTTTTTAAACCATCTTCACCTCCCTCTTCAATTATACCTTTGTCATTCTATAGCTTTTTCGTTTTTGGTCTCCTTTACTTCACGTAATCTGCTTCACATATTCTGTTATGTATGGGTTTTACCTTCTTCTCCAGCATCCCCCCCCCCCTTTTTTTTTTCTCTTTCTTTTTCTTCCTTCACCTCTGTTGTTATAATATTGGGTGATGCCTACAAATCATCATATACACTTTCAATATTTACACCATCTGATTCAATCTCTACGGCTTTAAAAAAAAACTTTACTGGTAGAGACCCTTTTAAGGGTCTCTAACACAATGCTGTCCTTTTTTTTTATTTTTTATTTTTTCTTTAAAATCTTATTCTTTTTTAATTTAAATATATATTATCAAAATCATCACCCAGTATTTTTTTATAATACTGGGTGATGCCTACAAATCATCATATACACTCTTAATATCTACACCATCTGATTCAATCTCTGCGGCTTTAAAAAAAAAACTTTACCGGTAAGGGTCTCTAACACAATGCTGTCCTCTTTTTTTATTTTTTATTTTTTCTTTAAAATCTTATTCTTTTTTAATTTAAATATATATTATCAAAATACTTTGTTCTTTTATTTAATTCCTATTATGTAATAATTTTTTTTGGACAAATTACTCATTTAGTTTCTAAACTTTTAACCTTTTATAACTTTGGTCCATAAACTTTTTTTCGAGCTTGAATATCTCTAAACTTTTAAAATGTTACTAATATAGTCATTTTTGTCAATTTTTGGATGGAATCTATTAGTAATTTGATCAAAGAGTGGTGCTAACTACAGATTCTGTTTAAAAATTAACGAAAAGGACTAATGTAACAATATTTTTAATAGTTTATGGTCATTTCAGCTGCACAAAAAGGATAGAGAATGCCCCTAAATAATTAAAATGTTGTTATAATGATTATTTCTATTAATTTTAAAATGGAATCCGTTAATAACTTGGTCAAAAAATGATACTAACTAATAGATTTCATCTAAAAATTAATGTAAATAACTATTGTAGCAACATTTCAGTAGATTAGGGACATTCCAACTATGAAAAAAAAATTCAAGGATTAAAGTTGAACAAAATTAAAAATTCAAGGAACAATCTAGTAATTTACCCCTTTTTTTTTCAAATATATCCTCACTTAGATTTTTTTTTTTTTTTTTTTACCATTTTCTTTCTTCTTTACTGAAGCAAAAATATCAATTTTTTTCCTTGTATATTCCTTAGTTAATTTTCTTTGTAATAGTTTCATTTGATTACTATTCAAACATTTTCTCCATCTATTTTAGTCTTTTATGGGGTTTTTTTGGTCTATTTTCCTAAAACCTTATCCGTTTTCCTTTCGATTTATCCCTATTAAAATACATTTTTTTAAAAATACATCCTCTTTTTTTCTTTTTCTTTTTGTCCTGGTTTCTTTATTTCCATTCAAACATTTTCAACTTGTCTTTATCAAAATACTACATATGACCCACTACCCTGCACAAAAGTTGAAAAAGTCCACAACTTTTCCTGCCTTGAGCTTGCTGCCATGGCGTCTTGGAAATGCTTCAAAAATGCTTCCACAAAGCCAAAGCATCATCTGACTAAACTAGTCCAAAATCCTTCATTTATAGAGTCTTTCCTCTCCCCAAAAACACCTGTTTCAAAAAATAAAAAATAAAAAATAAAAAATCCTATTTTGGGCATTAGAAATCCACAGCAAAAAGGGAAAATCCAACTTTATGGTCTAGAATATGAAAATTAGATATAAACATGAAAAGCAAAATTATAAAACATACACTTTGTTGCAGTTTCACCTAAATCTAATCGTTTCTCTTCTTGCTCATTTCATGTTGCGTTTCTCCATTGAGGACCAGATTATCTGCGTTTTTCAAGAGTAGTTGTTGCTTTGTCTTCACACCATCCATGACATTGAGGCCGACATGCTTCTATTGTTCTGTTACAAGCCGATGATTTAAATAGGTTTTTCCCTTCACTTATCTTGAAATTTGAAGTAAGGAAGGATATATGGTCCGTTAGAAAGAACCAAAATCCATCTCAATAAACTGTAAATATTATTTCAGACGAGAAGGGAAATCACATGCATATTTTTGATTGATAGATAATCTGTCTTGTAAAGAAAGGCTTACGACATTAAGGTCACAAAAATAGGAAACATCGTACTATGATTACAGATAAATAGGAGAGTGGAAGATAATGGTAGAAAAATGAGGAAAACAATAACTAACTTATCCTGACCCACTAACAAACGAATCAACCTTGACTAATTCAAATATTCTACCCAAAAATTAATTGAAATAAAAAATAATAATAAAATTAAAAAATACACGTAACATGTTCCAGCCAAACTATGCACAAAACAATGATTTCGTCAGCCATTAATTATGGTTTTTTTTCTTTTTTCTTTTTCTTTTTTTTTTTTTTACTATAATCCGAAAAAAATTCATTCAAGATTTTTTAAAATTAACAAAGGTCAATCCAAATTTTATTTTCTCAGACCTATGTTTTCATACCAACAACTTCTCTAACTGGGAGAAGAGTTTCTCTTCCTCCACTTCCTGAGGTGTAGGAGAAGAACTCAACTTAGAACACTTTTTAATTTCTTTGTTTTGTTGGTTGATGATCATTCATCGCGCTTTAGAGAGTCAACAAAAAACTGAATGGCACAAGGTAAAAATCCATTGAAACATAAAGCAAAGAAAAAGCTTGAGAAAGAGAAAAGTACTGGAGGGAGAGAAGGGAGAGCTGAAAAAGAAAAGTACACTAATTAGAGCATGTTTGGTTCACTGTATTAGTACTCTATATTATATTATTTAAAATAATACAATATTTAACAACATTTTTGCATAGTATAATTTAATACGAAATAAAAAATTAATACAATACAGACTGTGATATCTTATATGACAAAAACCATCTGTATTAGGTTGTATTGTATAATTTAATTTATATGATTATATCAAAAAAAAATGTCATAGATTTCAGTTCGGAGGTCAAAAAAACAAAATATAATTTAAAGTAATACAATGTTTAACAACATCTTTGCACTGTATAATTTAATATGAAATCAAAAATTAATACAATACGGACTATAATATCTTATATGATAAAAAAAAAATCTGTATCAGGTTGTATTGTATAATTCAATCTACATGATTATATAAATATATATATATCATGGATTTCAGTATAGAGGTCGGGTTGGGTTTCGAGATGGGGGTCGAGGTCAAGGTCAAGTTTCGGATAGGGGGTAAAGGTCCGGTTTTGGGTTTTGAGGTTGGGTTTTGGGACGGGGAAAGGGGGTCGGGGTGGGGGTCGGGTCGGATTTTAGGACATGGGTCAGGATCGGGTTTGATGTCAAGTTCAGGTTTCAGGAAGGTGGTCGAGGGTGGGGTTTTCGGGTCATGGGTCAGGGTCAGGGTCAGGGTCGGATTTCGAGACAGGGGTTGGGGTCGGAGTCGGGGTCAGGGTTGTGTTTCGGGATAAGGGTTGGGTTTGAGGATGGGGTCGAGGTTAGGTTTCAGAACGAGGCTCGTTGTCGAGTTTCAAGGTCGAGATTAGGTTTCGGGACAAGGTTAGGATTCAGGATGGGGGGTCAGGGTCAGATTTTAGGACAAGGGTCGAGTTTCGGGACGGGAGGTCTGCTCAGGTTTTAGGATCGGGTTTCGAGGAAGGCATCGAGGTCGAGTTTCGAGGTCGGTATTGGGATAGGGGGTCAGGGTCAGGTTTCAGAATGAGGGTCGTCTCGAATCTTGACCTTGTCCCAAAACCCGATCTTGATCCCCTTCTTGAATTACGACCCTGATCGTCGTCTTGAATCCCGACCTCAACCTTATCCCTGAACCTGACCTAGAAAACCCATGTGACGTCCCGACCTACATAGGGCCGTCACCTTCCTTACTTAACTATACATTACTTGAAATTTTGAGAATAACATTTTTTTTTTCTCAACATACATATATATAAATAGTTTAGCCCATAGCAAACTTGTCATACTTACATACTGGAATAAAAAGATTAATCAAAGTCTTCAACACGTCATATATACTATATAACATAATTTGTTTTTGGGGTATATACATATATACATAAACCCATTAACTCAAAAGAGGTCGCGGAAAATATGCGTAGTGGTATCCTACACCGCCTTTCATCCGCCGCATCGTCCACATATAGCCCACCAATTAAACCGCAGGCTTCTTACCTACAGTATGAAATATATCTGATGAGCTTTCGCCTAGTATGTACAAATGTAATCTCACAAAAACATGTTAACATCATGTAATTCATGCATGAACCATTTATGTTCATTTATGAATCTTTTATGATCAATTATTAACTTGAACTTATTATCTTTCTTTAACATGTGGGCCCCTTGTATACGTATCAGATGCGCGCTCTCCAGATAAAGTTAGGGTTTGCAAGGTCCCTAACAGTTCTGGGAAACATAAACTTGAACTTGAACATGAATAATCCCTTCACCTGATGGGAGGTTGGTACGACACCTTACTTGTATATTCTTACCATATGGTTTAACATTAGTGAACATGCCTCATGATGTTATTATAACATATCATAACTTAAAATTTAAACCATGACATGGCATATTTTGCAAACATGGCATTCTTGTAAATATGGCATACTTATAAACATTACATACTTGAAAACGTGGCATTCTTTAAAACGTGACATTCTTAAAAACATGGCATTCTTTAAAATATGACATTCTTAAAAGCATGGCATTTTTTAAAATGTGACATTCTTAAAAGTATGGCATTCTTTAAAACATGACATTCTTTAAAACATGACATTCTTAAAAACATGACATACTCAACACAACATAGCATACATGTCATAGCATACTTGAAAATAGATTACTATTTTCATACTGCAGGTAAGATTTGTACTTACCTCATGTGCTATGTCCTGAGTGTTGCTTTCTCAATTCGGATTGCAACAGCAGGTCACCTTCTGCTATGTAAAAGAGTAAAGGATAAGAATCACATCATAAAATGTCAGTGACCTAACCAACATTTACACTTAATCTTAGTTATATGTTCTCCCTAGCATACACATGATCACTTATTAGGTTATATAAGGTAACCTTGGTTACTAAGCCCACATTCATACCATTAGGGTTAGGTTACCTTCTTAACCATGGGCTTATATCTTAACATTCTTAATCCATTATCACTCTTGGTATCCTATAAGGTTATATGTGGTAACCCCCGAGGTGGTCAACCCTGGTCAACATTCTACTTGGTCAAACTTAGTCAACAAAAGTCAACCCATTATAACTCGGGTCCTACTTCCGGTTACCACCTGAGATCATCTTGTTTACTAAACTTTGGCTTAAAATCCATTTTTCATTTTTTTTTTTGAAAACTTTGGTGAATTTGAGTTTAAAATCCTTTACTTTAACTTATAAAATTCGTGGATCTTAAAACGAGGTTTTATAAAATCATTTAGTATTGAAAACTGCCATTGGAAGAGTTTTCACAATCAAAACATTGGTTTTTTGAAAAATTACAGTTTTCGGCATTGTTTTTAGAAAATCCTGTGCAGGAATTTTCCTGTTCTGCACGGTCCTTAGAAATCAGTGTCAGTTTAAAAATCCAGTTGGAATTTGAAAAAGTTGTCTTCACAAAAGTTTTAGCTTACAAAAAATCCTACAACTTTTATGTTTTACTGAAAACCCAGTTCGGAATCTAACTTATTCATATTTCTATTTGAACTTACCTGGCCGTGCATGAAACTTGGGCACGGTCAGGCTCGGATTTTAGTAAAAATCGAGGCCACTGGAGTCTCATTTTGAAAAACTGTCTACATTTCCCACTAAGAATAACTGTTCTGAACAACTTTCATGTTTTATATTTTTCCCAATTCGGCCTCTAAAGGCCTCAAAATCAACTTTCCAGAAAACTGGCCAGTGTCCAGCCGAACCTGGTAGTTTTTCGGTTTTAAGTTCGTTTTACGTCCTATTGTCGCAATCTAACTCAACCGAACACACGGGAGCCTAGAAAGCAAGCATGTAGCGTTTTCTAACGTCCTATTTCATCATGCATGTAACCCATTTGCATCTATGCAAACCCTTTATGAAAATTGCATTAACCTTGGGTTTGCATGGTTCTAGTTCTAATCAACCATTCCATTCATTCCAATTTTACTCTAGCAACCTAACATACCATTTT
This sequence comes from Ficus microcarpa, assembly GCA_025413485.1. Classification (NCBI taxonomy): domain Eukaryota; kingdom Viridiplantae; phylum Streptophyta; class Magnoliopsida; order Rosales; family Moraceae; genus Ficus; species Ficus microcarpa. The sequence goes on from CM046386.1 coordinate 484,670, forward strand.
GAATCATGCTTGAACATTCTCGGGGAACATACAACATATCAAACACCTAGCATGCATTTCTAAAAATCAATCAAAGATCATAAGCAAACCACCCTTAGATCTAATCAAGCACACACCTAAACCAACCTAGGGCAATGAAATAAATTTAAGCTTATGCTCTTCCAATCTCAACTTGAAATACACTTAAATTTCAAATTGAAAGCTTAATTGAAAATGTTTAAGGTTTAGGGCAATTAACTTGATTAACTCAAGATTTTGGGGCTAGGGTTTGGCTCACACAATCTCCCCCCCTAGGTCACCTCCAAAACTGGTTCTAGCTTCCCCAATTGGCACCAAAAGTTTGGTTGATTTCCTAACCAAAACCGTGCACAAACTAACCTTAATTTCTCACACTTTCTCCTCCTCTCACTCTCCCCCACAACCAGCTATTTGGCCAAGAATGGGTATCAATTTTTTTTCTTCCTTTTTGGTTCTTTGGGTTTTGGTTTCTAGAGAGAAAAGTGTGGGAAATTATTTTGGCATGGTTTTGGGGAGTTTTCCCAATTTTTTTGAGCTGAAATCCAACCCCCCCCTTGGCCCTATTTATAGCTGAAAATTAAATAATTTTTTTGATTTATTTTTAATCCCAAAATTGCAAAATAGTCCTTTTTGCAAAAATATTTACAAAAACACCCCTACATGTGTCACTTGGCTGACCATGGCCTTGCTCCCCAAGCAAATGCCTACCTCAGCTTGATGACATCATCTTGATGACATCACTTTGCTTACATCACCCATTTTTTCAAAAATTACATTTTAGCCCCTAAGGACAAAATCTTTGCATTTTTACCCCCTAGGTGGCCAGCCAACTCACCCTTTTTCTAGAAAATTCCACATTTATTTCCATGCTATTTAATCATTTATGATGTCATAAATCAACGGTGTGATGATGTCATCCCTAACTAAGGCTTGTTTGGCTATTTCCTTAATACGCAGTCCACTTTTATGCTACACAGATATTTCCAATACTGTGTTCACTTATACACAGTATTTTTATACTGTACTGCAGTCCAAAATTTATCTGTGTAAAACAGGACTGTATAAAAATTTTTCTTATTTCTTGAAACCTTTTTTCCTTTTATTTCTAACTTGGTGTGCTTGATTTTTCTATGGTGGTTTTGAATCTAAATCTTCCTATCTTGTCTGTAATGACAGTTTTTTACAGTATATTTTTCATACTGCTTATCGTATCATAGTACCGTCATACCTTTGGCCTCTATGGTCAACCTTTGACTTTTTGGTCAAACTTTGACTTTTTCGGTCAAACTTTGGCCAATATAAAATCATGAATTTTTGTGATGCCTTTATCACAAAAAGCCCTATGCATGACTAAGTAACTATTTATTGATTCTCATAATTAATTTAATGAGAACTCAATCATTTACTGATATTTAACTCATATCATGAGTTTCATATCGTCATACATGATTCAATCTCAAATTTTTCCTTGTCTCAAAAGAAATCATGAGTCATAAAAATTCGGGGTATTACAACCCAACCCTGATCCCATCTTAAAACTTGACCATGACCCCCTTTCTGAAACCTGGTTTTGACTTCGACCCCAACTCCGACCCTGTCCCCGAAACCCGACCCCGACCCAACCTTAAAACCCGAGTCTTAGTTCATCCTGAAACCTAACTTTGACCCTGTCCCAAAACCATACCTAGACCCCGACCCTCATCCCAAAACTTGACACTAATTGCGAAACCCGACCCCGAGCCCATCCTGCCCTTCTTTAACACTCGTCCTTAAACCCAATCTAAACTTCTGTCCCAAAACCCGACCCCGACCCCGACCCCTAAACCCCATCTTGAAACCAAAACCAGAACAGTTGGAAGGGTCAGAATGGTCATCTAGATTTGCTTAACAGGAATTTCATAGGTAACTACTATTAAAACTTTCTAATCATATTACAATGTATAAATTGTGGACATATTACTATTATCGCACTATTACAATGGTAAAATAAATTTACAATTGAAATTTCTAAATGTGATTGAAATCGAAATAGTTTACCTAGTCTAGACTTTTCTAATTAATATGATCGGGGTACGAGTGTCATGTTATTGTTATCATAATACTACTAAATTCACAAGTCACTTTTGAATTAATGAGTAGACAATTAATGTATACTTACTAATTAAAAGAATTTGAGGTAAGGCTAATATTTAATAATTTCTAGATCAAGAAGGCCGTCTTGAAATAGAACGGTTTGCCCAGTCTACGTGAATGAACCGTGTAACAATTCGCACGGTTTGCTTGGTCTGCTTATGTGATCGAGGACAGATTTCGCTTGGTTTGCTTGGATTATGAAGTAAGTAATACTCAATAATTGGTAAAATCTCTCTATGTAATTCTCAAGTCATAGAAAACACAATTTGAAAATTGATTAAAAATGGATTAGCTTGTATATATATATATATATATATATATATATATTTTATGACTCCATCTTATTAAAACTCTATAAATATAACTTCACGTATAGAGTGTGATTGGGTTACTATAATCATATTATTACAATGATAAAAACGTCAAAATATATAATTAAAATCTTTGTAGTGTGACCAAAAAAGAAATAATTTACTTAGTTTAGGTTTCTCCAATCAATATAATCAAGGCATTATTATCACACTATTACTATGGCAACACTACTAAATTCACAATTCACATTTAAATTATGGAGTCTCTAGTTAACATTTACTTGCTAATTTCATATTCAGAAATTGGATTGTAGGTCCACTCAACATAACTTTTTAACTAATGATTTAGCATAACTTTGAAATACAAAAATTAAACTTTTAAGAAAGTAATTATATTTTTGTTCCTAAATATTTATTAGACATAAGTATACCTAGCGGAGTGCATACTTTCACTACTCGTAGTAATTGCAGTAGTAGTAGTACTAACAATAACAATAACAATAATAACAACAACAACAACAACAATAATAATAATAATAATAATAATATGTAAAAGCATGAATTATTTGTAATAACCGAACTTTTTGATGGACTTGTGATTTCCTTATATATAAAGAAATTTAAGTATGTACTATGTGTTTATATGATGTTTCATGGAAATTATGGATATCAATATGAAATTCATAATTTATTATCACAATATGTTTGAGCACTTATAGTGTAATAAGACTCGATGACAGTTCATCAAATCAAGTAAGAAGCCTTATGGAAAAAAAGGCAAAATCATGATTTATGGTGTTGTTCTGATCAATAAATGACTAGGATAGCTTATAACATGATTAAGGTTGTACTACAATTCTTTTAAGTAGTATTGAAATTATTCTGTGACTGACCATCATTATAGATATAGAATTAAGAATAAGGACTAGGAATATTCTAGAATAGTTTACAGTAATATTTGGAGTAATAAAAATTAAGTGGCGAACAAGTTCTAAGAAAAACCTATACGCAGTTCAGTTATGTTCATATAAATTCTAAACTGCAATTTAGCATTGGAGCCCTGGGATTTGACGGCGGACTTAAAAAGCCACCTACAGACGCTTTACGCCCAATCATCTTAGTTCTCTCCCATGAGTCGAGCCGGAATTAAATTGATTATAAAAAATTCTGGCAAATATAAATCTTTTCAATTTATTAAAATGAAAACCAAGAACTAAGAAAACGACATCTCTTATCTCAATGACACCAAAGGGATATTAAATGAATGGAAATGGGATATAGATATCTTACATGGAGACTTGTTGAAGTAGTTCAACACATTGTTGTACGTAGAACAGACTGTGGCACCATCCAAGGGATTTTTGTAAGTTCTCGAAATGGGATGATGTCGGAAAGAATTTTTATCCAAACATTGATTGGCCATGTATTAGCAGATGACATATATATAGGATCAATCGTGTGGATATGAAAAATACAGGATTTCCAATCCTAGCAGGAAAAGGAGGGAAACTGAAACTCAAGAGATAAACATGAGAAGATTTTTCTGGGTCAAAACCTCATGTGGCTGGATTTCATCGGGACAAGTGAGTCAAAAAAATTGTGTTCTAAGGCCAAGTATTAAAACCAAGGAAATTAGAAGATTAAATTTAATTATAAGAAAATTCAAAAATTCCACCTATAAATAGGTGTAAGTGGTGGAAATTTGGCCATTTGCTATCTTCTCTCATTTTTCTCTAGTTCTTAAACAAACAAACAAACAAAAACAAAAACAAAAAAAAAACAAAAAAAAAACAAAAAAAAAAAAAAAAAACCAAATAGACAAACAAACAAAGAGATAAAAGATCACAAAGCATCATTGGGGGTCCGTTTTCATAGATAAGTAGGACAAGGATCTTCTCTCAAATCCAAGACCTAGAGCCCACTTTTTTCAAGCTTTAGAGGTATATTTCTTGATCCCTTAACTAAAGCTTTAATTATTTTTGGTTTTGTGGAATTTAAGTGTATTATAAGTTATTGGATGTAAGAGCATAAGCTCATGTTCAATTATTTTCTATTTTATAGTTTCTAATGCTTGATTTATGCTTTGGTTAGCTTGATTTACTAGTTTTAAGCTTTGGTTCAATTTTATGCTTTAAGATTAGTTTTGATAATTATATGCATGTGATTATGCTCTTATATGTTCAAGTTTTGGTGACTAAACAAGTTGGCTATGAGATCAACATAAACACACAACTTGGTAAATTAGTGTGCTATCAATATTGTGTTCTTAAAGAAAGAAGACAACTTAATGGTTAAATTTTAAGAATGATAGTATGTTTAATTAGGTTATGAATGAAACATCAGTCAAACACACTGTATGATGACTTAGGCTCATGGCTTAGACCGTTTGAGGTAGTATCTGTGGGCTTTTAAAATAGAACCAAAAAAAAAAAAAAAAACTACCAGTTTTTGGAATAATTTGGACAGTTTTCTGATAACTTAATTTTGAGCCTTTTAGAGGCCGAATCTGAACAAAGTTATAACTGTAAAGTTGTAGAACACAGAAAATCTAGGGAGTAAGTGGATTTATTTATTTATTTTTTTTTTTGAAAAAAATACTCTAAAGGCCTTCGTTTTTATTAGTTTCCGATAAATGTAAGCTTCAGGCAACACAAAAGTTATAGGTTTCAATAAGATCTATAACTTCCACTCAGGAAACTTTTCTAAATTCTTAACTAATTTTAAGACAGAACTGAATTTTTAAAACTGTGTATGAAAGAGTAAATTCATTCACACATATATTCAACTAAATTAAAGGGATGTTTTGAAATCAGTTTTTAAGGTTTTGCGACCTCTCTAAAAAGGAACTTTGGTTTTATAAAAATATTTTTAAAGAGGTTTAAATTCATTTATATTTCATAAGTGATTTTTAAACCTTAAATGCATAATTTGTATTACAATGTACAATTTTAAGTATTGTATCAAGGAATGCTTAATTTAAGAAGTTAAGATATTTCCTAAGTAAATAAGACATTTTTAAGCAAAGAAAATACAATGTGAAGAACTCTTATGAAAATTAATCAAGTTGAGGGAAATCGACCTAAAGTAAAAATAGGCCGAAATTACTAAAAATCAAGTTAAGTTTTAAATAGAGGGCGACTTATTCGACCTTCTTCTTATACCAAAGTTACTTAAGAGTATAGTAACATCTCCATGACTTAAGTTAATAGTGCCTAAAAAGACATTTAATTGGTTGCGAGACCAATTAATTATTTAACTAATATGTTATAATAGATATTTTAACTTATGCTTTGTTAATTAGTAATGAAGAGTAATTCTTATGCTCTATCTGGAAATATAAATATAACCTTTTGCCTTGTCTTTTGGTATGCTAGGACGAGAGCATAGGACAGCTTGTAAGTACAAATTTCGCCTACAGTATGACAAAAAGTAAATATTATTTTCAAGTATGACATGTATGCCATGATTTACCTGATATGCCATGTTTGTTTATATGTCATGTTTTTACCAGTACGCAATGATCATGTATATGCCACACTTTGTCACTATGACACACATTTTGATCATACCATGTTTTAGAATAATACCCCATTTACAATAATATCTGATTTTAACTATGTCTTACTTTACTAAGATGCCATAGTTTACAACATTGCCATTTTTTATAAACATGCCATGAGTTATTTTATGACGTTGATATTTATGTCATGCCATATCTATGTATCATATGCATCATGAATAATAAGATTACAAGATAAGAATCTTAGTCTTAGAACTAGCTTTTGTTAAAAACTTCAGTAGAAGTATGATTTTAAGCACACTCATCAAGAATTAAGTAACAAGATTAAGACTAACTCAAGATAAGTAGAGTATCATACCAACCTTCCATAGATTGTGGAGGATAATGTATGTTTCAAGATTCCCAAAATTGTTAAGGGCCTTACAAACCGTAACTTTCTGTGGATTGCGTACATCCGGGATGTACACAAAGGGCTCATATATTAAGCAAGATAATAAGTCCATAATGGAAGATAAGAGACCCGTAATTGACAATAAATGGTTCACGTATAAGTTATACGATGCTTGTTATGTTTTTATGAGATTAAGTTTGTACTTGCTAAGTGTATGCTCATTAGTATATTTCATACTGTAGGTAAAAAGCCTGCAGCATAATTTGGTGGGCCATCTGGACGATACGGCAAATGAAGGGTGGTGTGAGATATCACTATGTAGACTTTTTCATAAGCTCTTTTGAACTATAAATATATAAATATATATTTAAATAATTTGTATTATGCTATGTTTATGATGTTATAAGACTTTCAGTTAAATGTAAAGGTTATGTATGACTTTATAATTTGTTAAACAAGTTATGTGTATACATGTTAAAGTTTACCTATATGGATTAGTCTATTTATGTTGTGTTTAACAAAATTATTCTACAATTTTCAGTAAGTTTAAGTATTTAAAACTGAGATTTAATTTAAGTAAGCATGATAATGGCATACGTAGTCGGGTCGTTACAAAGTATTTTCAGTAAGTTTAAGTATTTAAAACTAAGATTTAATTAGTAAGCATGGTAATGGCCTACGCAGTCGGGTCGTTACATTATTTATCAATCATGATTTTCGTTATCAATAGTACTGAGCCATGCGTTCCCTCGAAGGTGGAAGTTCAAACTCATCTCTCATCTACTCTATAGCAGCCTCGTAAGGTGGAAGTTCAAACTCATATCTAAGCATTTCTAGAATTTGGGGCCAGTTGAGTATGTGTCGTTTGGGCATGCTGAGCCACCAAGTAAGGGCATAGCCTCTGAGTCTCATGGTTGCTAGGTCAACATGAAGCTGATGTCTCACATGAAAGACTTGAAAAACGTTGCGGATCCATTCTATTAACACCCAAGGTGTCTGATGTTCATCAAAGAATCGCTACATCATCATGTTAAAAGCAGTGCCAGCTCTATGGTCTGCCTCTGTTTGTGGATCTATAGGTGCAACCATACAACATGATCGTAGTAAAAATACGTCGTTAATATCTATACAATTAGTATTAACAACAAAGAAATTAACTTAATTATAGTATGGCAAAGCTAGCACGTAGCGATGTGAAGTAGGATGGCATGATACTGCTCTACTACTTATGTGGCCGTTACTATCACTTATTAACTATACTTACTTAGCTTTAATACTTGAAATTTGTGGATTTTTTTTATTTTTTATTTTTACATACATCTTGCATGACATATAATAATATATACATATCAGGGTGATTGATAAAACAAATCTTAACATAAGTTAGAGTTCCATGTATTTGCGAAAATTTTTAAAAAGTCCACTGCATCACCACCCAATCTCCTTCCGTTGAATTGACGAATTTTTTCCAACACAATGTTGAACATAAAGGGGAAACAAAGCGAGGAAGAATACGGAGAACATGGAAACTAGAGAAGAGTTGCATTTGCACAAATAAAGTAATTGATGGATCGAACCACATACAGCCTACACTTTTGAGCCATCCTTTGTAAGAAAACCACGGATTCTATAGCTATCTATTAGTTGTGCTCTTATTATTTATGAAACATTGCTCAACTGTACCAGTATGATGACTGCATATGTTGGAGTTTCTCCCTATGGTATATCAAAATATTAAAGTTTTATAGAAAGTTAAAAAGTGAGCTTTGAGACGCTCTTTGATCCTTTTTATACTCTCGGTGTAGTCTGAGAGACACTACTAATCAATAAGTTTCTATAGCAAAATTCCACTATCGAAACCACCATATGTGTATATTACACTTCTCTACATGTGCTTTGCTCGGGTCAATATTACAAATCTTACGTTTTCCTTTTGGCGATATATATATATATATATATTTGATAAGTCTTTTGGTGAGAAGTTAACTTCAATGTAACACTAGTATCAATGAACTAAATAAATATTCAAAGTACTACGTAAACTCTTCCTAAGAAAGAGGCCAAAAAGGAAAATAATTTTCTTTACCTCAAGTATCGAGCTAGCCTTGTCTCATTTCAATTAACTTCATATTGTTAGTAATTACTTGGTTGGGTCGAGATGCGAGAGATGAAGACGTAGACGAAGAGTAGCGGCCTATAACTGAAAAGGTACGAAAGAAAAATTATGTATTTATTTACTAAATTGAAGGGTTAAGAGAAAGCCACTAATCCACCCAAACAGGTGACCAGATGGTGGCCAAAACATGTGCTAAGTCACCTTTCCCTCTCATATACTCGTTAACATCGAAGGTTATGAGTTAGTTCTATACCAAACGAAATACATTCTAAATTGTATTTATTTTTCTTTTTTTTTTTTTTTTTAACAAATCACACAAGGTACACATACATACTCATATCTATTAATTAAACAAATGTCAAACACTTAATTCTACAAAATATAAAATAATAAGGTACTGAACTACCCTTTCTAACTTAACCCAAACATTAAACTCTTCACATAAATTGTCATAAGTAAAGCTAGAAGCTCAAAAATTCGGATGTTACATTTCTCCCCCTCTAATGAAAATTCCGTCCTTGAAATTTGGTCATTCTAATATCATCATCTTATAATGAAGCTAAGTGAATTCTCGATCCTCTGACTTACTAAATATTCTCCAGAATCGTGTTGTTCTGATACGAAAAATGTAACACCCTTTAAGCTATCAGGTCAGTTGTAAAATACCCTTATAACTATTCCAAAAGGCACTACTTCTCTAAATTATTAAATTTGCTTTCCAACAGAACATTTTTTGCCTTTAGCGAATGAAGTTAATGTAATAACGTAATTTTTTATTGGGGAATCTTTTGAATTAGTTGTTAAATTCACTCAAATTCCCTAAGTAATTAAAAACTTAGGTTGTAATTTTAACCTATGGCTACGAATGAAGCTAAGATTAGTCTTTTATATAATTTACATGTGTGAGTCACAACTATAGTTGTATTTTTTAATAATGTGACTAAATCCTATGGTATATGTGATAATTAATACAAGTTCATGATGTGACAACTATTGTCACAATAGATAAAGTTTCGCCAATTTTATATAAATGGTGGAATTTTAATATTATAAGCTATGGTTAATTCATGGTATGACAATTTATAATTGTCATAAAGTTTGGTCATCTTACTTGTCTATAGTAAGTAGAAAGGGAATAATGACCAATTGATGTAAGTTGTAGTGTTATTGAATTGTCAAATCACCTAATCTTAATAGTGTAGTATGAGAGAGATAGTAGCCCCAAGCTCTTCACAGATAGAATTCCTATTACAAATGGGAAATGTAGTATTGGAATTTGATATCAATTCTAGACAGATCATTTTTAGGCTGTCCACTTTTTCACAAATAAAAATTAGACAAGTTAGGATATATACTGTCTACTTTCTTGCATATAAGAATTAGACAGCATACTTGATAACAGTATGGAAACTTAGAGATTAAGTTTCGTAAACAGTATAGGATTATATTGTTCTATCTTAGTAGTATCAAAATTTGGTGGCCAAGTTTTCAAGATAGCAAAAATTTATACAGTGTACTCTTCTCACAGTATGGGACATTGGGATTCGTGCTATTGATAGACAAAGGAAAATACTATTGGGATCCATATGCAAATCAAGATTTTATCTGCGAAGGATAAAATTTAGGAAAATCCCTATTTTCTTAAATTTAAGAAAATTAGAAATTTCCGATCTAACAGGTAAGAGGAGATAAGACCAAAGAATCAAGGACTAGAAATTTGTAAGACCATGTGGTCTTCCCTTACCCAAAATGGTGCCAACACTAGCTAAGAAGCAAGTTTTGCTTCTTTTCTTCACCATGACCAATTTATGCAATGGTCATAAAGGATTAGATTATACCATGTATGCGAAGCCATGCTTATAATGTTGACCAAAAATCTAGACAAGCATTAAGTTAATTAAAGTGGCTTAAGTGTGTGGAAAAGATTAAGCCAAGGGTGAAGAACATTAGCCAAGTTAATCCTTGATCATTAGTATGGGTCTATAAATAGGTCAGACTTATCTCTTATTCTAACCTGTAGTCCTTTTACCACTTAAGAAAAATCCTCTATAACTCTCTCTATTTTCCCACACTTTCTCTCCCATTTTCCCACTAGCTGGCCGAACGCCACCCTAGCTCACAAATAACTCAAAATTTCTCGAAACTTTCTTCACAAAAGTTACTCTCCACAGTGTTAGAAACCTTATTCCAGAGGGGAAATGAACTAGGAGGTAGTACATTCTCCACTCGTCTTTGTGTTTTGATCTCTTTAAGTTTTGGTTTTGCTTTAGCTTTTATGCTTAAAAAAGTTGTCTTTTTGTGTTTAGCTTTCGGAGATTTCTAGAGTCTCACCGGAGACCACGTGAGGTATAATCTCTAGATCTTATTTTTGTTAATATTGAGAATATGTTTTAGTGTGGTTTTTGGTGTTGGTGATTTGACAATATGTGTAGATCTCTATGTTTTTAGTTATGGTTATGGTATGATAATGGCTAGTAATGTTTTTATGTTTTTTGAGGGCAAAAAGTTTTGATAACAAACTCAAAACGGCAAGTTTAGATCGTGACTAAGTTTGTTAAAAAGTTTGTATGAAAACGGGTTTTTACAAGTTAAAAACCACTGAGAGAAAATTTAAGTGAAATATGTTGAAACATGTATTATGGTGTTTAAAATGTTGTGAGTGTTCACAAACAAGAATTGACATCTCAAGCAAAAATAGTCAAAACCAATTTTTAATGGTGACTTTAGGATTTTTAATAAAACAGAGCCCTTAACAACATAATTGGACAAAGTTATGAACATGAAAGTTTTAGATAACAAAAAAATGAACAACCCTCGTGAAGAAAATTTTGTCAAACCCCTTATGGTTTAAAATATATGATTTTTCAGAATAAAGTTAAAAAAGGAAAGAACAGGGGAAGCAAACTGCACAGTTGTGCAGCCACCGCATATGTCAGCGCCACGGCACTGCACTTGCATAACGCCAGCACTGCGGCACCTGTGAGGCATGACCAGTAAATAAAAAAAAGAATAAATAAGGGGATTTTATGTAACGACTCGCCTAACGCTTGGCAATATCGGTCTGAAACATCTTCATCATCCTTCTTACCTTCTCCGTTTCACTTGGTACCAATTCCGGGCACAAGCGAGCTAGGTGTTCAAACTTCTTGACAGCTTCCATCACTGTCATCGACCCCTGTCTTAAGCTCGTAAATTCATCTTGTTAAGCCACAAGGATTTCTCGGTTGTAGTACATTGTACGGAATTCGGTTACGAAATCCTGCCAGCTCATAATCGTGACATCTTGACGCATCTGGACTATCATCCACCAGTGTCTTGCGTCCTTTTTGAGTGTGAAAGAAGCACATAGAACCTTCTTCTGTTATGTGAGTCTCATGAAATCCAAAATGACTTGGATATCGATTAGCCAGTTGTCGGCTGTTATTGGGTCTGTGGGTCCCTCAAATTCAGGCACCTTCGTTCGCCTAAATCGTTCGTACAACAAATCTTCCCGTACTACGGGTGGGTTCACTGGAATTCCAACAGGTGCTAATGGAACTTCAACATTCCGTGGAACCTCTTGCTGAACCTTCTGTACCTAAGGCGCTACTGGGGGTACCTAGTTGCCTTGAGGCGAAACCTCGTTAGCCTAAGGTATCTGGTTCATACGGGCTATCTGCTCATGAAGCCTATTCGTCTTTTGTTGCTGTTCTAGCAACTGCCGTTGTAAATTAGCTACAACATTCGCAATATCCGGCTCAGGTGGATTTAGGTGCACTTGTCTGCATGGGCGTACCATCTTCTAATATCCTATTTAAGAAAAGATATTATTGTACTATTAATATCCTTTCCTTCATGCATAACTTATCATAACATATCTTCGTACATCATGTCGTAACATTATCATACTTATCATATCATAATATCATCGTATCCCATCGTATACTTATCATAACTTATCATACCTTTCGTAATCATAGCATAACATCTTTGCATAACATCTTTACGTACATCTCGTACTTAAACTGTCTTTTTGTATACTTACTGTAACGCCCCACCTAGCGTAGGCCGTTACCCGTGCTTGCATACATACATTCGTAACATAAACTTACTTACTTAGCTTGTAAAAACACAGCGCACAAAACTATGTACATAACTTAAAATACTGTTTCTGTACATATACGTATTAACTATTACTTTTAAAACGTTTCTTGTCTCTCAAAAATATATATACAACTCACGGATTTGCGTAGCGGTTCCATATACCACGATTTTACATTGCTTGACCCGCTACTCCCCACCGCATCAATGTCAGCTGACAGGCGACTTACCTACAGCACAAACTCAAAATCGTGAGCTTAAAGCCCAGTAAGTACAACTCCTAGGCCATAAAGCAAATAACAACAATATAACATGTAAACACAACAACCTAACACAACATAACATATACATGGCATACATAACATACTTAGCATACATAGCATACATAACATACTTAGCATACATAACATACTTAGCATACATATAACACTTAGCATGCATAGGTCATCTTATGCTTCATTATCTTTCATTATATCTTATGGGCCCTTAGTCTGCGTGTTCGTATCCGGCGCGCGACCATGAATTGCCTGGGGCGGCCAAACCAATTCCAGTTCAATTCACAGTCCGACCCGACCTGGCGCGGGTGGAACGACACGGCTCTTAATTTCTTACTTAACCTTGTTTACGTGTGAACATACACTTCTGATATCATCTTTCTAACTTATCTTCTTGTTTATCTTGTCTTAGCATATACCTATATACTTAGCATTTTCGTGTTGCATACAGGATACTTAACACATAACACAGAGCACATCATCGAGTCTAATAGTCTAAGCCTATTAGCTTGTGCTATAGACGGTGTTGTACTTACCGTCTGTACTTAGTTGTTACGCAGATCCTCGTCCAGTCTCTGCTGCAGAATTCCTCCTGCTTGATGGAAAGTTATACGTCAGTCTTCAAGTCCATCTCTATCGTATGTTAGAACTAACCAACATTTATGCGGGTTTTCGGCTATATGTCCCCCTAACGTAGAGTCATTTGTAACCCATAGGGTTTTGTTGGAAAAGCGTTCAGTACACTTGGCCCATTTAGAAAATATCGGGTTAGGTCGAACACCTACCCTTGGGCTTGTATAAGAACTCTTTATCTTGTCGATCTACCGAGGTCAACCTTTTTTGTGAGCTAAAGTCAACCTTGTCGGGTCAACTCTGGGCTTTGGGGCGAAGCCCGGTAACTCGGGTACTGGATCCCGGCTACCATACGTTCTACATTTTTCTTTCAAAACTTGTCTTAAAAATTCTTTGTCTTTGAAAGCTTGATCTTAAAAACCTTTTCATAAAAGACTTAGCTTGCTTTATACAAATGTCGTGAATCTTAGCCTCTATTTTCGTAAAATAGTCGAGGGTCAGAAACTGCTTTTGGGACAGTTTCCGTGCTTAAAATAGCGTGTTATGTCCGAAAATCAATTTTCCTAATTTGGTTCTACAAAAATCGTGTACAGGATTTTGTTGAATCCTGCACCGTTTTTAGATTTTAGGTTATAGTTACAAATCCGTTTGGAGTTGGAAAAAGTTTCCTTCATGAAAGTTCTAGCCCTCGAAGAGTTCTAAAACTTTCGTGTTTTACACATTTCCTGATTCTTTACCGTTTGGTACCAGTTTTAAACCGAAAACCGAGCTTAACATAAAAACTGGGTCTTCTGACCCACCTACGGTTTTTCTTGAAAAAGTAGGCCTTTGGAGCCTTATTTTGGCAAAGTGCCCGCGTAGCCCCCTAGGAAACACCCTAATCTACAACTTTCGTGTTTTACGTTTTGGCCAATTCGGCCTCTATCAGCCAACTGGGACGTTTTACCGAGGCTGTCTCCTGGGAACCCGAGAGACAGTTTCAGTTTTTACATTGCTTGTTACGGCCTAAGACGTTGGTTCTAGCTCGACCGCTCACTGCGGGAGTTAGGTTCATGGCATGCAGCGTGTCTAGCGTACCCTTACGGCTAACTAAGCCAACCTACGAGCTCGTACAACCCGTCAAACCGAGACTAGATTGCCTAGGGTTGCACGGTTCCACTAACCAAGCATGCAACATAATTTCTAGCAACCTAACATCATAAAAAACCGAGCCATTCATGCACCAAAAATTCTGACCTATTGGGGACATTAGCCTACAATCACCCTAGCATGCAATCTAATAAATTCAAGCACCAAACCGAGCTCAACAATTCATGCACACATCAACCAAGCCACTCGGCACACACATGCACACACACGGCACATAGGGTAGCAAATTGAACCAAGCATGGGCTTATGCCCTTACAACTTTTTGGCACGAAAAAATACACATAAATTGAAAGCTTGAAAACCAATTTAAAAACTCAAGAAATCGTTTGAGAATTTCACCTCAACTTGGTGTGTTTCGGCCCTTGGGGTTTGGACAAACCGAATGGCTCCTAGCTCACCCCCTTGGTCCTATGGTTCGGCTGCTGCTCCTAGGTGCACCAAGCACCGGATTTTTGGCTCCTTTGGCTGGTTCCTTGGCTTGCTCGGCCACTAGGGGTCTCTTGGACCAAGCTGGAAAATTTTTTTCTCCCTTCACTCAAGCCTACCCGAGGCTGTCCTAGGGACAAAATCAGCCTCCAAAACTCACCAAAAGTCACCCACTTGGCTAGCCACACCACCCGAACCTCTTGGCTTAAGTTTCCCCCCAAAAATTTTGGCTTTCCCTTGGTCTCCCCTGCACTCTAGCTCACGGCTAAGGGGCTGGACAGCCACCAGAAAATTTTCTTTCTCTCCCTCTCGGCTCCCTAAGCTACCCGAAGTGGAGGATGGTGGTTTGGCTTGAAAAATTTCTGAACTCTCTTGCTCTCTCTCTCTCTCGGATTTTCTTGAAGAAAAAAGGCAAGAGTTGGCTTGTGTTTCTTGAATAAAATGAATAGGAGGAGTGAGCTATTTATAGAGCTCTTGAGAGAGCTTTTGGAAATTATGTTTTCCTCCCCAAATTTTTTTAAAATTTGACTTCTAGGGGGGGGCATGTGGCCGGCCATGAGGGAGGTGCAAGACACCTAAGGATGAGTTGTCTTGGACATGTGTCACACAACCATTGGGCCACCATACCAAGAGGATAAGAACAAGAGTGTTCTAGAAAATTTCTAGAACAAAGCTTTGGTTTTTGACTGAAAATCTTGAAATGTTGAGTTCAAAAATTTAAATTCCAGTACTGTAAATATTATTTTACAGTTTTTGGATTTTTAACGTGCCGTCGGAAAAATCGGGTCGAAAAATCTTTTTCTTGTTTTCTCAAACCCTTTTTGCCCTATGAACTTAATAAAATCGCCGGATTTTTAAATAGGATTTCCGGAGTCTCATTTTCATTATCTGTTAATAAAAATGAGTTTCTGCGATATTTCTCGTGAAAAAAACTGATCTTAAAATTCATGATTCTCAATTTCGACCATTCTGGTCAAACGTTGACTTTTCGGGTCAACGGTTGACTTTTCGGTCAAAATTTTAACTTTTCATAAAATGATCAGTTTTCACTCCTTATCGTCCGAAATATCAGTTTTGAGTCTTTTTAAGCTATAAAAACCCATAATACACACATGAAAGTTCTGAACTGAACTTTTTCATAAAATTGCATAAACTGCACATGTTTAATTCTTTACAAGAATTGATAGCATGAAAAACCAGATATCACACTTACAAAAAGTACGTCATATTTACAATATCATATGTACATGTTATTTACATCGTACTATACATATATGATCAAAACTGATATGGAAGTGGCTACCACTTGACCATCATACATACGTATAATCCTATCGTCAAAAGAATAAACTAATAAAAGTCGGTCCTAAGGTCGAAAAGATATACACGGGTCGATCTATGTCTACACTATCTACTCTGTAGTCACATCTGAAAAATATGTCCGAATCTTTATCTCCAAATAGAATCTCATATGGGTCGTCCTCGTCGTCTTCCATATCTATTTCCCATCCTACTTGCTCTTGTCCTTGCTCTTCCCATTCTTCCTCAAACTCTTCCTCTATGTCTTTTTCATCATCGTCGTTATCAATGAAGATCACTGGGGGATCCTCAGGTTGATCTCCAGGAGCAACCATAACATTTGCAGGGTCCAAATCATTAGCGTCTGCATCAGCCTCTGCCTCATGGGGCAGAATCTCCTATAGTGGAACTACGGTAATCGGGTCCTCTGGAAATAACGGACCTGTCTCGAACAGTGGCTCAGGAATGCCAGCATCATCGATAGGCACCTGATATTCATCCACAAAGGCGTCTGCCTGCATCATGTGGGCGATAATTTCGGCTTCTATGATGTCGTCAATCATGTTCCCCACTGTCATTCCAGCCATAGGTGCTGGAACGAATCTTCTAATCTCGAGAGGTAATCCTTCCCTGAGCAGATGTAATGCCTGTAGCTCTGGGTCTCCTGAATCTTGCGGGACGTATGGTAGCATAGCGTCCTAAAACCTCCTACAGTAGTGGCCCATAGACTCGTGTGGATAAGCGTGCCAATCCACTACATAACTGAGATATCGCCCGAGGTACATGTCATGGTAGATCTCGGGATCACGATAAGGCATATCGGCGTCCTCGTCTGGTAGAGGCCTATATCGTGCAATCATTAAGGCACGGAAATTTGCCTACGACAGTCCTGGCATCGCTCGTTCACTTAACGTCATCCACCATAGCCTAGCATCCAATACTAGGCATCTACTAGCTAACAGGACTTGAAGACGAGCCTCTATATGGCATATACAGAATATCGACTCTATGTCGTATAGCCATGCTGTTAATGATGCAATCCAGCGTGTCCCATCAAATAAGAGGGGCTGCATCCCGTAAAATATAAATGCCGCGTCTCGATCCTCGTCTACTCGATTCGGGTCCATATCGTATAATCTATCATACCATAATTGCATAATAAATATTTATGCATAAAATAAAATTTAACTTATAATGATGGTGGCGATGACAGGCAGACTGTGAAATAGGAAGGCAGGAAACCGCTCTTATACCAACTCTGTAACGACCCGCCTAATGCTGGCCGTTACTTGCTTACTTAACTTATCTTATCTCACTCACATGCTTACGTACTTACTTACTTACTAAATAAGCGGATTTTTTTTTTATACAATGTGCACACACACAAAAGAGTACGTACTTATAACTGATTACTAAATAAAATCCATTGAACATAAAAAGGAATACGCATAAAATAAACCAAATGCGTAGCGGCCACCATTCCACATTTCACAACTAGCAATGCCATGCTCCACCACCTTGCATTAGAGATTGTCGGTAGGTTGCTTACTTACAGCATAGACGTAAAACGTGAGCTTTCGCTCAGCAAGTACAACTTTCACATCCGCGACACAAACATAATCATGCATGAACCAATTATGATCTCATTATGTTCATTTATTCATCACTATTATTTCTTAACTTAACATACTAATGGGCTCCATAAAATAAGTGTACGTACCATGGCGCGTAGCTATGCAGTGGTTGGGGCGGCCAGCCCAGTCCAACTCAAACCATAGACCTAACCCGACCTAACGCGGGTCGGTATGACACAGGCAAGCTTGCTTGCCATCATACTTAATTTTCATCATCTCATACTTTGGTCTTATTCTTATCATATGAATTGGTGAACATACTTCATGATGTCACACATAGATAAATCATAAGTCATATCATGACATTTCGTAAGCTTTAAACAAATCACATCATATCATATCATCGCATAACTTTAAACACATCATACATCATATCATACCATTGCATAAAACACATCAGGCAAGTAAACAAACAATCAGCCTATGTTATAGGCGGAGTTGTACTTACCTCATATGCTATGCCCTATGCTGTGTTGCTCCAAGTCAGGTTGCAACAGCAGGCTACCTCCTGCTATTATAAAGGACATGGGATAAGGATTCTATAAACCATAACCATAAAATGTTGGTTATTTAACCAACATCCATACATAACCTTAGTTATATGTCCCCCATACATCTCTTTGATAACTTACTTGGTTACTACAATAACCCTAGGGTTCATGACCTACCATATTTAGATCATAACTTGTTAGGTTTGTTAGGTTACTTAGAGTAACCTTGGATACTAAGCCCAAGCATACATGAATACTGTTAGGTTACTATTCTTAACCTTGAGCCTAAGCCCTATCACTATCAATCCATATCCCATTGGGTTACTACGAGTAACCTTGGGTTTTAGGCCCATTAACAAATTTTGTATCTTGTTGGGTTATATTGGGTAACCCTTGGTGTAAACTTAAGTCAACTTGGGTCAAAATTGGGTCAACTCTTATTGGGTTGCTAAAGGCCAATCTCCTAAGTTGTATCCTATTGGGTTACTATAGGTAATCTTGGGCTTTGGGCTCAGTCCAGTAACTCGAGCATCTTTCCCGGTTACTGTTGGTCATCATTTTGTTACGAAGTTCTTAAGACAACTTGTGATCCAAAACTTACTTTTCTTGTCCTAGAAAAACTTAGTTTTCTTTGTCCAATTCTTTTTATTAAAAAATACTTGTTCAACTTATCAAAAATTGTAACTCTTTGAGTAGGGCTTGTAAAAATTATTAAGTGTTGGAAACTGCCTCTGGAACAGTTTTCCACTACCAATTTATTAGTGTATGTGTAAGAATGTCCTCTTCCTGCACTGTTTTAGAAAATCCTGTGCAGGAATTTCCTGTTTCCTGCACAGTTTTGGAATCCAAATTTTATTTAAAAATCAGTGTTGAATCCAAAAAATTTTCTTCACAAAAGTTTTAGACCTTAAAAAACCCTACAACTTTCGTGTTTTACTTAAGACCTATTTCGGTCTCTAACCTACTCATTTCCCTTGTTGAACCTGCCTGGTAGTACATAAAGTCTAGGCATGACCAGGTTCGGATTTTTGAAAAAACCAAGGCCATTGGTGCCTTATTTTTGAAAACTGTTCGTGATGTCCCCTACGAATTTCCCTTTTCTACAACTTTTATGTTTTAAGTTTTTCCAAATTCGGCCTCTAAGGGCCTCAAAACCGTCTTTTCAGAAAACTGGTCAGTTTTACCCGAACTAGCAGTTTCTTACTTAAATCCATTTTTGCATTCAATTACGCACACCCTACCTCAACCGGTCCCAACCGGGAGCCTACAACAATTATGCAGCGCTTTCTAGCATAAAATCTCATCGTCATACATCCATGCATTCACATACAAACCCTTGGGTGTTCCTGCACCAAGCTAAGGTTTGTAAAAATTTGGGTTTGCATAACCATTCATCACATAAGCTAACAACCCATCCCAATCACAAACATGCATAACCTACAACTTCTTAGGCATATTGGGGACATACAACTAACATCATAAAACTATAATAACCAAATTTTCTTACGAACTCGTAATTTCCTCGCATGTAAAGAAATTTAAGTCGTATTATGTGTTTATAAAATGTTTCATGAAAATTATGAATATCAGTGTGAAATTCATAATTTTATCAATAAATGTTTAAGTTCTCATTCAGTAAATGTTTAGTCATGCATGAAGCCTGTTATGGAAAAAGGCTTACAAAAATTCATGATTTTATGTTGGTCAAAGTTTGACTGGAAAAAGTCAAAGTTGACCAAAAAGTAAAAGGTTGACCATAGAAGTCAAAAATATGACGGTACTGTATTACGATAAGCAGTATGGAAAATATACTGCAAAAAACCGTCATTACAGACAAGATAGCAAGATTAAGATTCAAAACCACCATAGAAAAATCAAGCACACCAAGTAGGAATTAAGGGCAAAAAGGGCTTTAAGAAATAAGAAAATTTGTATATAGTCTAGTTTTACACAGATAAATTTTGGACTGCAGTATGGTATAACAGTACTGTGTATCAGTGAGCACAGTATTGGAAATATCTGTATTAGCCTAAAAATGGACTACATATCGAAGAAAAAGCCAAACAAGGCCTTTGGAGGATGACATCACCTTATCCTTAAATTATGATATCATTATTAATTAAACAAAAATTGGAAAGTATTATGGAGTGTTCTAGACATGAGTTGGCCGGCCACCTAAGCTCCCATTTGTGCAAATTTTTGCTTCTTCAAGGACTTTTTGGCAATTTTGAAGAGTTCTCCAATACCTATAAATAGGTGTGAGGTGTTGGTCATTTGGTTCACAAAAATTGAGAATCTAGCAAAACTTTACCAAAATTTTCTCTCAAAAACCAAGCATAAGGAAGGGAAGAAAGAAGAGAGAAAAATTAAAAACTCAAAGGGGAAAACCTAGGGGAGTGGTCGGATTTCAACTAGAACACAAGAAAAAGTTTGAAAAAAAATTTTGGTACCCATTTTAGGCCAAGTGGCCGGTTGTGGGAAAGGAAGAAAGAGAAGAGAAAGTGAAGAGAAAAAGGAAGAGGAGAGTGGCTGAATCTTGTGCGAACAACCGCCAAGTGACCAAAAAAATTTTTGGTACCCATTAGAGGGTGAAGGCCGGTTGATTGGAGAGACCATGGGGGGGAGAGAAATTTTCGAACCAAAGCCTAACCGACTCTAGTCTTGGTTCAAGGTAACTCTTCCATAGCCTTAAACTTTTAATTGAGCATCAATTTGAAATTTAAGTGTATTTCAAGTTGAAATTTGTAAGAGCATAAGCTTAATTTATTTTGTTACCCTATATTAGATTTAGGTGTGGTGCTTGATTAGGTTTAAGGGTGGTTTGATTTATAAGCTTTGAATGGTTATATGCTTATGCTTGTTTGATTATTAGGGTTTGCATGCTAGATGTTTGATAAGTTGTATGTCCCCAAATATGTTCAAGTGTGATTTAGAATGGCATGTTAGGTTACTAGAATAAAACTTGAATGAATGGTATGGTTTGTTTGAACATAGAACCCATGCAAACCCTAGGTTAAGACAATTTCGTTAATGGTTTGCATGGACATGATCGGGTCACATGAATGTTGAGTTGGGACATTAGAAAACGCTGCATGTCTGCTTTCTAGGCTCTTGCGTGTTCAGTTAAGTTAGATTGCGCGAAATAGGACGTAAAATGAATTTAAAAACAAAAACTGCAAGTTCAGGTACAAACTGGCCAGTTTTCTGGAAAGTGAAATTTGAGGCCTTTAGAGGCCGAATTGGGAAAAACATAAAACATAAAAGTTGTAGAAAATGGTTTTTCCTAGAGGGCAATATAGACAGTTTTCCAAACTAAGACTCCAACAGCCTCGGTTTTTATGAAAATCCGAGCCTGACCGTGCCCAGGTTTCATGCACGGCCAAGTGAGTTCAATAGGGAATAAGAGCACATTAGAATCTGAACTGGGTTTTCTGAAAAACATGAAAGTTGTAGGGTTTTTCGAAAGCTAAAACTTTCATGAAGACAACTTTTTCTAATTCAACCTAGATTTTTAAATAGAAATGGATTTTTAAAAATTGTGCAGGAAACAGGAAATTCATGCACAGGATTTTCTAAAACAATGTAGGAAAACTGTATTTTCGCACCAACACCAATGTTTTGACTGTGAAAACTGTTCCAATGGCAGTTTTCAGTGCTTAATGATTTTTATAAAACCCCACTTTAAGAATCACGAATTTTTATAAGTTAATTTAAGGATTTTTTTTACCAAACTTTCCAAGACAAAAGAAATTGGATTTTTAAAGCCCAAAATTGGTAACAAGACGATGACGGATGGTAACCGGGAAGGATACCCGAGTTACTGGGTTTGGCCTAAAGCCCAAGTTTGACCTGTAGAATGTTAACTTTAGTTGACCAAGATGTTGACTTTAGTTGACCAAGTTTGACCCGTAGAATGTTGACTTTTGTTGACCAAGGTTGACCACCTCAAGGGTTACCCTATGTAACCTAATAGGCCATCATGTGTATAAGGGGGACATATAACTAAGGACATGTAAGGATGTTGATAAGGTTATCAACATTTTTATGATTGTAGGATCCTTATCTTATGTTCTTTTAAATAGTAGGAAATAACTTGCTGTTGCAACCTGAATTAAAGCAGCAACACTCAGGACATAGCACACGAGTTAAGTATAAACCTCACCTACAGTATGAAAATAGTAAATACTATTTTCAAGTATGCTATTTTATGCTACGCTACGTATGCCATGTTTTCAAGAATGTCATATTTTCAAGTGTAAGACCCGAATTTTCATGGACTTATGATTCCCTTATTCATAAGAAATTAAAAGTTTACGGTCCAAGATAGGATTAAAGGTAAAAAAGACTCGGAAAAATAAGAAAAAAAATTTTACGGTCCATTTTTACGCAGATAAATTTTATGTTGCAGTACAGTATAAAAATACTGTGTATTAGTGAAGCACAGTATTAGAAATATCTGTATGGCACAAAAATGGACTGCTTTTAAGGAGAATTAGCCAAATGAGGCCCTTGCAAGGGTGATGACCTCATGTAGCTTTTGAATTATGATGTCATTAACCTTAATTAAGCTTGGAAAAATTCTAGAACATTCTACAACCACCCATGGCCGGCCACCTCACATTCCCTTAGTGGAAATATTAAAAATTTTGGAGCAAATTCACAATTTCCCAAACTTTCCCCCACCTCTATAAATAGGAGACCCAAAAACCCATTTTAATTTACAAAACCAAGGGAAGTTCTTGCCATTTTTCTACTGAAAAATCCGTGGGTAAGGCGGAGAGAAAGAGAAGAGAAAAACCAAAATTTCCATAGGGCTTTTACTTGGGAGAGTTGGATCTTGCTCTATGGAAACCAAGGAAAAAGTTTGAAATTTTTGGATACCCATTTTGGCTGCTGTGGCCGTGGATGAGGGGAGAGAAATAGGAGAGGAAAAGTTGAAAAATTTTAGGGGAAAACCTTGGTGAGTGTTTGGTTTTGAGTGAATCAACCAAGGAGTCAAGAAAAATTTTTGGTATCCTAGCTAGGATCCAAACCCTGAGCAAGAAGGACAAGGGGAAGAAAGGGAATTCTTGGTGCCAAACCCTAACTTGGGTCTAAGATAAAATCTTGACCCTAATCTTTCAATCAAGTTCAATTCTAGCATTTCTATTATGGTTCAAGTTGGTTTGTAAGGACATAAGTCCACATTTATTTTTCTAGCCCTAGATGTGTTAGTATGTGCTTGGTTAGGGTTTAGGGGGTGGTTGGCTTATCTATGATGATTGCTTGCTTAATTTTGTGCTTGATGAATGTTAGGAAGCATGTTAGATGGTGAATGATTGTGATTGGTATGTCCCCTGATTTTTGGTCAAAAAATCTGCCCTAGGCAGTGCTTGTGTGGCTACTAGTTTAAGAGTGAATGTGATGGTGTATGCTTGATCATGATGCTAGGCTAGAAACTATGCAACCCAAGGAATAGGGCATTCGGTTTAGAGCTGGATGGGCACGTGGGATTAACATGCTTGAATTTATGGGATGATAGAAACGCTGCATGTTTGATGTGTAAGCTCCCGAAGTGGTCAGTTGAGATAGATTCCGCAAAATAGGACGTAAACCGGACTTAAGAACCAAAACTTCCAGTTCGGATTCAAAACTGGCCAGTTTTGGAAAAGTGGAAATTTAAGGCTTTTAGAGGCCGAACTGAGTAAAACTCAAAACACAAAAGTTGTTCGGAAGGGTTTTTCTTAGGGGACTATGTGAGCAGAATCCCAAAATAAGGCTCCAATGGCCTCCGTTTTTATCAAAACCCGAGACTAGTTTGCCCAGACCTAATTTACACTCCCAGCCAGTTCAAATGAAAACTGACAAAAATACAAATGGAACTGGATTTTTTGTAAAACATAAAAGTTTTAGAACTTTTCGAGAGCTACAACTTTTATAGAGAAAAGTTTTTCAAATTCGGATTAGATTTTTAAATTGACATCATTTTCCAATGACTGTGCAGTGAACCGAAAATTCCTGCACAGGATTTTCTAAAACTAGTTCAGAAAAACTGTTTTTCTTTTAAAACCCACTGTTTTAGCTATGGAAACTGTTCCAAAGGCAGTTTTGAAAACATGAATTTTTATAAATTAAGTTAAGAGTTTTGGAATTTTCCTCACATCTTTTCAAGTTAAGAAGAAGAATGGGATTTTAAGCCAAGGTATGGCAAAGTAAACATAACGGGCAGTTTTCAGTCCTAAATAGTTTTATAAAATTTTACCCAAAAAAGTAAGAGTTTTAACAAGCAAATTAAAGGATTTATAATATTAATTACCCAAAAGTTCTAAGAGGCAAGAAAAAGGAACTTTCAAGCAAAAATTTGTAATTAAGCCGATTACGGACCGTAACCGAAATTAGTATCCGAGTTACTGGGCTTAGTCCCAAAGCCCAAGATCTACCATAGAAGGGTGATCATAGTTGACCAACGGTTGACTAAGGGTTGACCCGATATTTAATTAAAGTTGACCTTAAGGGTTACCCAATATAACCCTAAGGGATACCCGGAATATATAATTGGGCTAAGATTTAAGGGTTAATGAAGATAACCCAAGGATTACGATGTAAAAGTAAAGCCCAAATGTGGAATAAAAAACCTAAACCCTAATGATAAGATTGAGGGCTTAGCACCTAAAAGAGGTTATCCAACGTGATCTCTTAAGGAATAATTAAAAGTTGATTATTGTTGAATAGTAAGATGACTAATGGTGACCAAGTAAGATATCAAGGTATTGGGGACATACAACTAAGAGTAGGTGTGAATGTTGATTAGGTCGCCAACATTTTATGATAGGATCTTGATCCTATGTTCTTTCAAATAGCAGGAAGTGAACTGCTGTTGCAAACTAATTTAAGGACGCAACACTCAGGACACGGCACAAGAGGTAAGTACAAACCTCACCTTTAGTATGAAAGATATTAATCTAATTTCAAATCTGCTATGAAATGTTTTGTACTATGTTCTAAGTAATGCCATATGTTATGTTTGCAAAAGTGTTATATTTGCAAAATGTCATGCTTTCAAAAGTACTATACTTGCAAAAATGTTATGATTGCACAGGTGCTATGTTGTAAAAATGCCATGTTTTAGAAATGCCATGTTATGAATGAAGTATAAGATATGTTATGATATAGTGACATCATAAGGCATATTCACTAATGATAAACAACATGGTAAAAAAACACAAGTAAAGTGTCGTACCAACCTCCCATCAAGTAGAGGGTTATTCATGTTCAAGTTATGATTATCAACCTCTCGTTGATGTGTAAGGGTATAATCAGTTATGTTAATGATTCCTAAAATTGTTAGAGGCCTTGCAAACCCCTAACTTTATCTGGAGAGCGCGCATATGGTACGTACACAAAGGGTCCACGTGTTAAAGGAAGATAATAAGTTCAAGTTAAAAATGGATGTATAAATGAACATAAATGGTCCATGCATATGTATATGATGATTGATATGTTTTCAAGATGTTTTAAATAAAAATGTTTTGTGAGATAAAGTTTGTGCTTATTGGGCAAAAGCTCATTAGTTATATTTCATATGTAGGTAAGAAACCTGCAGCCTAAATGATGAGCTATACGTGGACGATACGACGGATGAAGGGCGATATGGATACCACTACGCATACATTCCGCAACCTCTTTCTGAGTTAAGAAGTTTATATATATATGTATATATCACGAAGACAAGTTATGTTATATAGTATTTTTGGTACTAAAGACTTCAAACAAACTTTTTATTTCAGTATATGTATATATGATATATTGCTACGGGCAAATCTAATGTATATATAAGTATGTTGGAAAAAAAAAATATTCTCAAATTTTCAAGTAAAGTATAGTTAAATAAGTAAGGTGACGGTTCTACGTAGGATGAGGGTGTCACATCAAGTATGTTATGTTTTTAAGAATGCCATGTTTCCAGGTATGTCATGTTTTCAAGTATGTCATGTTTTCAAGTATGCCATGTTATGGTTAAAATGTTAAGTTATGATATGATATAGTGACATTATGAAGCATGTTCACTAATGTTAAACCACATGGTAAGAACATATAAGTAAGGTATCGTACCAACCTCCTGCCAGGTGGAGGATTATTCATGCTCAAGTTCAAGTTTATGATTCCCAGAATTGTTAGGGACCTTACAAACCCTAACTTTCTCTGGAGAGCGCGTATTCGATACGTACACACAAGGGGTCCACATATTAAAACAAGATAATAAGTTCAAGTCAATAATTAATCATAAAAGATTCATAATCGTACATAATTGGTTCATGCATAAGTTGCACGACATTTGTTATGTTTTGTGAGATTATGTTTGT
This sequence comes from Ficus microcarpa, assembly GCA_025413485.1. Lineage (NCBI taxonomy): Eukaryota > Viridiplantae > Streptophyta > Magnoliopsida > Rosales > Moraceae > Ficus > Ficus microcarpa. Next base: position 511,428 of record CM046386.1, read on the forward strand.
GCTTATTGGGCGAAAGCTCATCAGTATATTTCATGCTGTAGGTAAAAAGCCTGCAGCGTAATTGGTGAGCCATGTGGACGATGCGGCGAGTGAAGAGCGGTGTGGGATACCACTACGCAAGTTTTCCGCAAGCTCTTTTGAGTTGAGATGTTTATATATATATATATATCTCAGAAACAAATTATGTTATACAGTATGTATGGTGTTGAAGACTTGAGTATGTCTCTACATTTCAGTATATGTGTATGGCAAGTTTACTCTGTGAACTAATCTATTTACATATGTTTAAAAAAAAAATTTATTCTCAAATTTCCAAGTAAGTTTAAGTTATTAAAATCAAGTAGTACAAACATGTATGGTAACGGCCCTACGTAGGTCAGGGCGTTACAGATTTGGTATCAGAGTGGTATCCTACCAGCCTACTTCACTTTGCCTCACATCGTTTCCGCAATGGCCCAAGTAAGTAAAGTTATTTTTCTTATGATTAGAATTAGTTAAGATCTTAAGTGCGTAGTAAGCATCTCTCGTCAATGGTCACGTTGGAAGTTATATGTTGTAATTGTGGAACTTTTGCCCACATAAGGATAAGGTTGCGTACGGGGATGACGTTGGGCTGTGCCTTAGCTTGGTGGTGGCAATTAAGTGATGTACGAACATGATAGGAAAGTTTTATACCTTCCTAAAAGTTATGACTATGTATTCATGTTACGAAAGCAAATATGATCAAGGTCATGATGGATTCAGATATGTTCCATGTTATACTGTAATATGGAATTAAGATTATGGTTCTGTATAAAAGACATGATTTCATTGATTTATTATTTTCTGTATACAACCGTGCCACCAAAGCGTAGAATGGCACAAACCCATGACGTTGATCTCGCGGCCCAGATGAATGAACTTAGGCAAATGATGTTAGCTCAACAACAAGAAATAGGTGGGCTTAGACCTCAATTGGCTCAGCAGAATTAGGAACCTCCTGATGACAGGGTACCACCAGCACCTTAGGATCAGCCTGCTGCACCGGAAATTCCTGATGCTGACCCGGTGATTCCAGAAAACCCTGTGGCCCCTGAAGTACCTATTGCGCCTGTAGCTGTTCCACCAGCACCCCTAGTTTGAACTCCAGAAGAATTATATGACAAATTTCGGTGCATGAAGGCACTGGAATTTGAAGGATCAACAAACCCGATTGAGGCCGATAACTAGTTGATTGACCTCCAGGTTATCCTAAACTTCCTCAGGCTCAATGATCAAGAGGAAGTCCTCTGTGCATCCTTTATGCTAAGTAAAGATGCTCGTCTCTGGTGGGAAACAGTATAGATCCGGCGAGATGTTACCCAAATAACTTGGGAGGACTTTGTTGATGAATTTAAGGAGAAATACTTCAACACGGAGGTCATGGAAGCTCAGCAGGATGAGTTTAATAATTTTCGCCAGGGAAATTTGTCTGTAGTTGAAGCTGTTAGAAAGTTTGAGCAGCTGGCACGTCTCTGTCCTCACCTTATCGGTTCCGGGAGGGACAAAGTAAGAAGGATGATGAGAATGCTCCGCTCGGATTTAGCTGTAGTGATTAGTAGTGGCCCCTACCCACCAATCATTGTTGCCAAATGTGTTAATCAGGCAATTCGAGCTGAGTATTGGGTAGGACAAAACAGAGCACAACGGGCTAAGTTCTTTAAGGATAAGAATGAAGAAAAGGCCCTAGCTATGCAAAACCAAGCAAGACCAAGCCAAACTCCGCAGCAGAAAGGTCAAGGAGGATCTTCTGGTCAACACGACAACAACAAGCAGTACGGCAATAATCAACAGAAAAGGAAATGGAATGCAGGAGGACAGGGGAATCAACAGAATTTTCCCCAGAAAAAGAATACTCCTGATAACAATGGTAATCCCCCTTGTCAGAAATGTGGGAAGAAGCACCCCAAAAGATTGCCGTGCTGGAACCAATCGCTACTATCTATGTGGCAAGGAAGGCCATTATGCGAGAAACTGCAATGCTAATTTCCAGAATCTGCAGAACCATCAGAAAGGTCAAGGATATCAGCTTCACGCATCACAGATGAAGCTCGAAGGACCTGCAATCTCTCAAGGCAGACTTGAAGCTCCAGAACCACAAAGACGCATTTATGCCTACACCAAGGAAGATGTTCAAGCTGGACCATCCACGGTGGTGACAGGTTAGCTTTCTTTTGCTCAACAAGATGCCTACATGTTAATTGGCTCTCGAGCTACGCATTCATTCACGTCACTTAAGTTCGCTAAGAAACTAGGTAGAGACAGCGATAGGATTGGAAGAACTTTCAGAAATGCATTACCCTCCGGGGAAATTTTGTTGTCAGATTATTAGACACGTCACGTTCCAATAATTATATGTGGTAGGGAAATATATGTCAATCTGATCATCATTGACCTATACGACTACGATGTCATCCTGAGTATGAATTTCCTAGGAAAATACAACGCAGTTATAGACTGTCAACGTCGTGTTGTCACGTTCAAGCCAATTGGAGGTGAAGAGTTCATTTTTAGAGGATCGACTCCAAAACAGCCGAAAATGTTCATTTCTGCGTTATGGGCTAGAAAGTTGTTAACAGAATGATGTATTGGATTTCTAGCCAACATGGTGGATAAGACGCAAGAAACCAAGAGTAGACCGGAAGAAGTACCGATAGTCAAGGAATTTGTGGAAGTTTTTCTTGAAGATTTGCCAGGATTACCACCGGAGTGAGAAATCTCTTTTGAGATTGAATTGCTTCCTGGATTGGCACCAGTATCCAAAGCACCCTATATGATGGCGCCTGCTGAACTTAATGAATCGCAAATTCAGCTGCAAGAGCTCCTGGATAGAGGATTCATCCGTCAGAGCTATTCACCTTGGGAAGCCCCAGTTTTGTTTGTTAAAAAGAAGGATGGCACTCTTAGGATGTGCATTGACTATCAGGAATTGAATAAGATCACCATCAAGAATAAGTACCCCTTGCCTAGGATCGACGATTTGTTCGACCAATTGAAAGGAGCTTCAATTTTTTCGAAAATTGACTTGCGATCAGGATATCATCAGCTCCGAATTAGGGAATGAGATATTCCCAAGACGGCCTTTCGTACATGATATGGACACTACGAGTTCCTCGTTATGCCATTTGGATTGACAAATGCTCCAGCTACCTTTATGGACCTGATGAATCGAGTGTTCAAGGATTACTTGGACAAGTTCGTTATTGTTTTTATAGATGATATCTTGATTTATTTAAGATCAAAGGAGGAGCATGAGGAGCACTTATGGATTACTTTACAGATTTTAAAGCAAAATCAGCTTTATGCTAAATTCACAAAGTGTGAATTTTGGTTGGAGAAAGTTCACTTCTTAGGGCATGTGGTCTCTAAGGAAGGCATATCCATAGATCCAGCCAAGATTGAAGCAGTAAGTAAATGGCCAGCTCCAAAAAACGTCACTAAAGTACGTAGTTTCCTCGGCTTAGCAGGCTATTACCGACGTTTTGTCGAGGGATTTGCTAAGATCGCAGTGCCGCTCACCGCACTTACAAGGAAGCGAAAGAAGTATGAATGGACTGCAAAGTGTGAAGAACACTTTCAAGAGCTAAAAAGTAAGCTGACTAGTTCTCCAATCCTTAGAGGAAGGGAACTTCGTGATATATAGCAATTCTTCCAAGATAGGATTGGGAGCCATTCTCATGCAGAATGGAAATGTGATCGCTTATGCTTTCCGACAGCTTAAAGATCATGAAAAGAACTACCCGATGCATGATTTGGAACTTGCGGCAGTAGTATTTGCGCTCAAAATCTAGAGACACTATCTTTACAGCATTAGGTGTGAAGTTTATACGAATCATCAGAGTTTGAAGTATATCTTCACACAGAAGGAGCTCAACATGAGGCAAAGAAGATGGCTCGAACTAGTGAAAGATTATGACATAGACATCCGTTACCATCCTGGGAAGGCTAACAAAGTAGCTGATGCCTTTAGTCGGAAGTTATCTTCCTCGTTGATGTCAATTCAATCCTTGAACGAGCCTCTTCAGAAAGAGCTAGTGGAAGCTGGAATAAAGCTTATTACGGAAGGTTTAGCTACCCTAACCTTCCAATCTACCATTTTAGATGGCATGAAGGAGCGTCAAGAAGGAGATGCCTTGCTACTTAGGACAAGAAACGAAGTCCTAGAAAGAAAGGAGTCGGACTTCAACATATCTGATGAGGGCATACTCTATCGGAAAAATAAATTATGCGTTCCTAATAAGGACGAGTTGAAGGAGCAAATCATGAAAGAGGCTTATAAGACTCCGTATTCCATTCATCCTGGAGCCACAAAAATGTACAAAGACTTAAAGGAAAGTTTTTTGTGGCCCAAAATGAAGAATGACATTGCCTCATTCGTCAGTAAATGCCTTACGTGTCAAAAGGTGAAGGCTGAACACCAATGTCCAGAAGGAGAATTACAGAAAATCTCTATCCCAGGATGGAAATGGGACCAAGTGACGATGGATTTCGTGGTTGGTCTACCCCGAACTCCCAGCGGCAACGATGCTATTTGGGTGATTGTTGATCGATTAACAAAGTCCATGCACTTGGTGGCCATCAAGCTTAGCTTTTCAGTAGACCAACTGGCAGAACTATATGTTGATCAGATCATTCGCTACCATGGGTTTCCAAAATCAATTATCTCGGATTGTGATGGTTGTTTCACTTCTAAATTTTGGAGAAGTGTACATCAAGCAATGGGTACAAAGCTTACTTTTAGTACAGCTTTTTACCCCCAGACGGATGGACAATCAGAAAGGACCTTTCAGACTCTAGAAGATATGTTACGAGCATGCGTGATGGACTTCAGAGGAACTTGGGATAAGAAGCTTCCCTTGATTGAGTTCTCGTACAACAACAGTTTCCAAGCTACAATTGGAATGGCTCCTTATGAAGCTCTTTATGGGAGAAGGTGTAGATCTCCAGTCCATTGGTATGAGACATGAGGGAAGGAACTTGTGTCTACGGACTTTATTCGGAGGACTACTGAGGCCGTAAAACTTATACGTCACACGGATGGAAATTGCATTTAGTTGAAAAAAGAGTTATGTCGACAAACGCAGAAGGCCTCTAGAATTCCAAGTAGGAGACTTGGTTTTCCTCAAAGTTGCTCCATTTAAAGGAGTCATGAGATTTGGAAAGAAGGGAAAATTAAGTCCAAGATATATAGGGCCATTTGAGATACTTGAAAGAGTTAATAATGTGGCCTATAAGTTGGCTTGGCCCCAAGAATTAGCATATGTGCATAATGTATTTCATGTGTCAATGCTAAAGAAATATATTCCGGATCTGTCACACGTACTGAATCACGAACCAATTGAGGTTCACAAGGATCTAACTTATGAGGAGAAACTGATTCAAATCTTGGCATGAGAAGAGAAGGTGCTAAGAAACAAGGTTATACCTTTAGTCAAGGTTTTATGGCAGAACCGTGAGATTGAAGAAGCAACATGAGAACGCGAAGAAGACATGAAGAAAAGCTACCCAGAATTGTTCTAATTGAGGACGAAAATTCTTTAAGGAGGGTAAGTTGTAATAACCAAATTTTCTTACGGACTCGTAATTTCCTCGCATGTAAAGAAATTTAAGTCCGTATTATGTGTTTATAAAATGTTTCATGAAAATTATGAATATCAGTGTGAAATTCATAATTTTATCAGTAAATGTTTGAGTTCTCGTTCAATTGGCTATGAGACTCAATAATTAATTATTTAGTCATGCATGAAGCCTGTTATGGAAAAAGGCTTACAAAAATTTATGATTTTATGTTGTCAAAATTTGACCGGAAAAAGTCAAAGTTGACCAAAAAGTCAAAGGTTGATCATAGAAGTTAAAAATATGACGATACTGTAATACGATAAGCAGTATGTAAAATATACTATGAAAAACCGTCATTACAGACAAGATAGCAAGATTAAGATTTAAAACCACCATAGAAAAATCAAGCACACCAAGTAGGAATTAAGGGCAAAAAGGGCTTTAAGAAATAAGAAAATTTTTATACAGTCCAGTTTTACACAGATAAATTTTGGATTGCAGTATAGTATAACAGTACTGTGTATTAGTGAGCACAGTATTGGAAATATCTGTGTTAGCCTAAAAATGGACTGCATATCGAAGAAAAAGCCAAACAAGGCCTTTGGAGGATGACATCACCTTATCCTTAAATTATAACATCATTATTAATTAAACAAAAATTGGAAAGTATTATGGAGTGTTCTAGACATGAGTTGGCCAGCCACCTAAGCTCCCATTTGTGCATATTTTTACTTCTTCAAGGACTTTTTGGCAATTTTAAAGTGTTCTCCAAAACCTATAAATAGGTGTGAGGTGTTGGTCATTTAGTTCACAAAAATTGAGAAATCTAGCAAAACTTTGCCAAAATTTTCTCTTAAAAACCGAGCATAAAGAAGGGAAGAGAGAAGAGAGAAAAATTAAAAACTCAAGGGGGAAAACCTAGGGGAGTGGTTGGATTTCAACTAGAACATAAGAAAAAGTTTGAAAAAAAATTTTGGTACCAATTTTAGGCCAAGTGGCCGGTTATGGGAAAGGAAGAAAGAGAAGAGAAAGTGAATAAAGAAAGGAAGAGGAGAGTGCCCAATCTTGTGGGAACAACCACCAAGTGATCAAAAAAAATTTTGGTACCCATTGGAGGGTGAAGGCCGGTTGATTGGAGAGACCAAGGGGGGGAGAGAAATTTTCGGACCAAACCCTAACCGACTCTAGTCTTGGATCAAGGTAACTCTCCCATAGCCCTAAACTTTTAATTGAGCATCAATTTGAAATTTAAGTGTATTTCAAGTTGAAATTTGTAAGAGCATAAGCTCAATTTATTTTGTTGGCCTAGATTAGATTTAGGTGTGGTGCTTGATTAGGTTTAAGGGTGGTTTGATTTGTAAGCTTTGAATAGTTATATGCTTATGCTTGTTTGATTATTAGGGTTTGTATGCTAGATGTTTGATAAGTTGTATGTCCCCAAATATGTTCAAGTATGATTTAGAATGGCATGTTAGGTTGCTAGAATAAAACTTGAATGAATAGTATGGTTTGTTTGAACATAGAACCCATGCAAACCCTAGGTTAAGGCAATTTCGTTAATGATTTGCATGGACATGATCGGGTCACATGAATGTTGAGTTGAGACATTAGAAAATGCTGCATGTCTGCTTTCTAGGCTTCCGCGTGTTCGGTTAAGTTAGATTACGTGAAATAGGATGTAAAACGAATTTAAAAACAAAAACTGCCAGTTCGGGTACAAACTGGCCAGTCTTTTGGAAAGTGAAATTTAAGGCCTTTAGAGGCCGAATTGGGAAAAACGTAAAATATAAAAGTTGTAGAGAAGGGTTTTTCCTAGGGGCAGCAAAGACAGTTTTCCAAAATAAAGCTCCAACAGCCTCGGTTTTTACGAGAATCCGAGCCTGACTGTGCCCAGGTTTCATGCACGGCCAAGTGAGTTCAATAAGGAATAAGAGTATGTTAGAGTCGGAACTGGGTTTTCTGCAAAACACGAAAGTTATAGAGCTTTTCGAAAGCTAAAACTTTCATGTAGACAACTTTTTCTAATTCAACCTATATTTTTAAATAGAAATGGATTTCTAAAAATTATGCAGGAAATAGGAAATTCTGCACAAGATTTTTTAAAACAATGCAGGAAAACTGTATTTTCGCACCAACACCAATGTTTTGACTGTGAAAACTGTTCTAATAGCAATTTTCAGTACATAATGATTTTAATAAAGCCCCACTTTAAGAACCACGAATTTTTATAAGTTAATTAATGGATTTTTTTTACCAAACTTTCCAAGACAAAGGAAATTGGATTTTTAAAGCCCAAAATTGGTAACAAGGCGATGACGGATGGTAACCGGGAAGAATACCCAAGTTACTGGGCTTGGCCCAAAGCCCAAGTTTGACCCGTAGAATGTTGACTTTAGTTGACCAAGATGTTGACTTTAGTTGACCAAGTTTGACCCGTAGAATGTTGACTTTTGTTGACCAAAGTTGGCCACCTCAAGGGTTACCCTATGTAACTTAATAGGCTATCATGTGTATAAAGGGGACATATAACTAAGGACTTGTAAGGATGTTGGTAAGGTTACCAACATTTTTATGATTATAGGATCCTTATCCTATGTTCTTTTAAATAGCAAGAAATAACCTGCTGTTGCAATCTGAATTGAAGTAACAACACTCATGACATAACACACGAGGTAAATACAAACCTTACCTACAGTATGAAAATAGTAAATACTATTTTCAAGTATGCTATGTTATGCTATGCTACGTATGTCATGTTTTCAATAATGCCATGTTTTCAAGAATGCATGTTTCCAAGTATGCCATGTTTTCAAGTATGTCATGTTTTCAAGTTTGCCATGTTTTCAAGTATGCCATGTTATAGTTAAAATGTTAAGTTATGATATGATATAGTAACATCATGAGGCATGTTCACTAATGTTAAACCACATGGTAAGAACATATAAGCAAGGTGTCGTACCAACCTCCCGCCAGGTGGAGGATTATTCATATTCAAGTTCAAGTTTATGATTTCCAGAATTGTTAGGGACCTTACAAACCCTAACTTTCTCTGGAAAGCGCGCATTCGGTACGTACACACAAGGGGCCCACATATTAAAGCAAGATAAGTTCAAGTCAATAATTGATCATAAAATATTCATAATCGTATATAGTTGGCTCATGCATAAGTTACACGACATTTGTTATGTTTTGTGAGATTATGTTTGTGCTTACTAGGCAAAAGCTCATCAGTATATTTCATACTGTAGGTAAAAAGCCTGCAGCATAATTGGTGGGCCATGTGGACGATGCGGCGAGTAAAGGACGATGTAGGATACCACTACGCAAGTTTTCCGTAAGCTCTTTTGAGTTGAGATGTTTATATATATATATCTCAAAAACAAATTATGTTATACAGTATGTATGGTGTTGAAGACTTGAGTATGTCTCTACATTTCAGTATATATGTATGGCAAGTTTACTTTGTGAACTAATCTATTTACATACGTTTAAAAAAAATTTTATTCTCGAATTTCCAAGCAAGTTTAAGTTATTAAAATCAAGAAGTAGCACAAGCATGTATGGTAACGGCCCTACGTATGTCGGGGCGTTACAAAACATACATGCAAACCCTAAATCATGCAACTATAATCACATAATCATGCATAGCACATAAATTAAAACCACCAAATCACCTAATCAAGCACAAATCTAAAAATCTAAACTATGGCATAAGAAATAAAATGAGCTTAAGCTCTTATAATCTAACTTGAAAATACACTTAAATTTCCAATAAAACTTAAATTGAAAAGCTTAGGGACCAAAGGGGAATTACCTTAATCAACACAAAGGTTGGGCTAGATTGGATTCAAACTTTTTCCCCCTTGCCTCCTACAAAAAACCGGTTCTCCTTGCCTTAGTTGGGTTCCTAAATTTTCGCCCACACTTGCTTGGTACTTCACCAAAATCCGAGCACCACCTACCTCTTTCTTTCTTCACTTTTTTTTTTCTTTCTTTGAGTTTCGGATTTTAAGGGGAGAGAGTGAGAAAATATTTTGGCATGGTTTTGGAGTGTTTTCTCATTTTGTGAAGCAAAATGAGCCCCCCCCCGCACCAATCACCTATTTATAGGTGATAAATAATTAAATTTTTAGATTTATTTTTAATCCAAAAATTGCTCATTAGCCCTTGAAACAAAAATATTTGCCCATTACCCCTCTTAGGTGGCCGGTCATAGCCTTGGCGAATAAGCAATCTATTTCTTTTCCTAATTTTCAATAATTCCATAAATCATGTAATTATCTTATGGATGAGGTGTCATCCCTCTTAGGCCTTGTTTGGCTTTTCACTTTAAAAGGAGTCCATTTTCATGCTAATACAGTTATTTCCAATACTGTTCTAACTAATACTGTAAGACCTGAAATTTTGTAGACTTGTAATCTCCTTGTTCATAAGGAATTAGAGTCTAATTTATGTATCTATGATGTGTTATATGAAAAATTATGAATAATAATGAGAAATTCATAATTTTATTTAAACAATGTTCGAGTCCTCATTTAATGATTATGAGACTCAATTAATGATTTATGAGCCAAGAATGAGGTTTTTAAGGGAAAAAGAACGAAAAAGGATGAAATTTTACGAAAGTCAACTTTGACCGAAAAAGTCAAAGGGTTGACCAAAAAGTCAAAGGGTTGACCAAAAAGTCAAAGTTTGACCGGGACGGGTCACAACGTCGACTTCACAAGTATGATGAAGGAATACGGAAAGAATCTCCGAAAATGAAATTTTATAAGCCATAAATCCACCCTAGAAAAATCAAGCACACCGAAAAAGAATTAAGGGCAAAAAGGTCTCCAAAAAATTGGAGAAAGAGAGTTTCGGTCCAAATTTACATGGAAGAATTTTTGAACCAAAATATAAAATAAGAATGCTCATCACAGTATTGGAAATAACTGTAGAGCGTGAAAGGAGCTGTGAAAGAATGAAATGGCCAAACAAGACCTTGGAAGAGCTAGTGGAAGATGACATCAACCCTTGACATCACCCTCCACTAACTCAAGATTTTACATGGCAGCCCCACCTCTCATATTCGGCAGCCACAAAGAAATGGAAAGGAAATGGGAACAAGGCTAGACATAAAGCCATAAATCAAGGAAAAGGTGCACCAACTTTTGTCCATCACAAGTCTCCCATTCCTTAGTCACTTTTGCTTAAAATAATGAGTCAAACTCATGCTTTTCCCCTTGAAATCCGGCAGCCATCAGCCCCCCCCCCCCCCCATTCTCAAGAATTCGGCAACTTCAAGGAACAAGAAAAAGGATTTGGTTTGGTTTGGGTAACTAAGTGGTCTTTCAAGTCTAACTAAGCAAAGGACAATAGCACATGCCTCTTCCTCCCCTTGATTTCAGCTGCCAACAGCCCCCACCAACAGCCATACACTTCCCTTCTCCCTCATTAAATTCGGCAGCAATGGGAAGAGAAAAGGAGACAAGCAAGATGTGACATAAAGCCTTAATTCAAGGGCCAAGAGGGTGAGCTAGTATGGGAAATTTCTAGAGATCTATAGGGCCATACCTAGCTGCCCATATCCCTCCTTTTTCCCTTGGAAATCTCGGCAGCACAACTCCCTTAAGCCCCCTTGGATTCGGCTGCAATGAAGGAAAAGAAAAGACAAGACATAAAGCCTTGTTTTGAGGCAAGCAACCTCTTCCATTTCCCTTCTCAAGGCAGCCAACTCTTACACTCACCTTCAGATTTTTTTTCAGCACAAAGCCATGGGAGAGAGAAAGAAGAGAGTTAAAGAGAATTTGAAAAATTTTGGTGAGTTTTGGGAAGGTGGCCGAGCAAGAGAGGGAACAAGAGAGTTGAGAAAATTTTTGGTGAATCTTTCAAGACTTGTGGCCGACCAAGAGCAAGAGGGAAAGAGGTAAGTGGATCTTGAAAAATTCTTGGGTTTTCTTCATTGATAGTGCTCGGTTTAGAGATGGAAAAAGCTAACAAAAAAATCTCTTAGATCTCATTTTCTTGAACCGAATCCATGAGCCAAGCAAGGAAGGAGCATTTGAGAAAATTTTTGTGGGATTCTCCAAGATTTGGCCGAACAAGGAAGAGAAGAAAGATGTAAGAAAAACTTAGTTTCTCTTCTTGTGATTTTCGGTTTTGGTTAGAGCAAGAAAGAGCTAACAAAAAAATTTTGGATCCCATTTTGTGTGGTGAAGCCGTGAGCTAGAGAAAAGAAGGAAGAGTTGGGATTTTCAAAACCCTAACTTGGATTTAAGGTAAATCTCTTAAAACCACCTTGAATTTAAGTTTCATTTGAGTATTTTGAGGGTGATTCAAGTTGGTTGTAAGGACATAAGTCTATTTAATTTTCAGCCCTCATTTTTGTTGGTGTGTGTGCTTGATTAAGGTTAGGGTTTTGGTTTGCTTGTTTTGTTATTTGCTTGCTTGATTTATGCTTGCTTGATGATGAATTTTTCATGCTAGAAATTAGGTTGTATGTCCCATAAGATGAGGCCAAAAATCTGCCATTGGCAGCCATGAGAGCATGCTAGATTTAGGGTTGGATTTTGTGTTGATGGTATGTGATGATGCATGAGTTAGAACCAAGTAACCCTAGTTTTTTTAATTTTTCGGATTTGGGTTGCATGAGTTGAATGAGATGGATTTATGAGTTGCAATGGGACGTTAGAAGCGCTGCTTGTTGTGGTATAAGCTCCCGATGTGATCGGTCAAGATAGACTCCGCGAGATAGGACGTAAACCGAAATAAGGAACCGAAACTGCCAATTCAGATTCGAATCTGGCCAGTTTCGGGAAAGGGTAATTTCAAGACCCTTAGAGGCCGAATGAGGTAAAACTCAAAACATGAAAGTTGTTCGGAACAACTTTTTCTAGAGGACAATGTGGACAGAATCTCGAAATAAGGCTCCAACGGTCTCCGTTTTACCCAAAACCCGTGGCTGAACCCTGGGATGTTCTCCACCCAGTTTTTCAGAGTTAACCCGTTTTCAAATAAAAACTGGTACTGATCTAGGCCAAACTGGATTTTTCTTAAAACACAAAAGTTTTGGCATTTTTCGAGGGCTACAACTTTCATGAAGACAAGTTTTTCAAATTCTAAGCCGATTTTTAAACTGGGCGCGTTTTGCGGGAGATACGCAGGGAGTCCGAAATCTTGCACATGAGTCTCACGAAAATATTTTCTAGAAAAATTGTGAAGTGTTCTTAAATGGTTATTTTAGCTTTGGAAACCATTCCAAAGGCGGTTTCCGGCCCCAAATGAGTTTATTAAATATTTGTTTCGAAAACCATGAATTTTAAAGGCTCGGGTTTGAAATTCACATTTTTCCACAAAGTAAAGAAAAAGAGGGTTTCAACCAAGAATTTCCAAGTTAAAGAAAATAATGGGATTAAGCCAAAGTATTTTCTAATTAAAGGAGTTAGAATTTTTATAAGCAAAATGAAGGATTTTTTTTGGAAGTTAATTACACAAGATTTTCCAAAAATAAGAAAGAGGAAATTTAAAGTAAAATTGGTAAGCAAGCCGATTACGAATGGTAACCGGATATTATATCCGAATTACAAACCCAACCAAGGGTTGACTAAAGGTTGACCCGAGGTTAATTAAGGTTAACCTTAAGGGTTACCCAACATAACCCTAAGGGATACCTATATGTATATTTTGGGCTAAGAATTAAAGGGTTAATGGAAATAACCCAATGACAAGGATGTATGAGCAAAGCCCAATATTGGAACAAGACTCTAATCAAAAAGGTTACCCAATGTAACCTCGTAAGGATTTATCAAAGTCCGATAAAGAATGGGGTTTAATGTGGCCAAGATGGATATCATGTATAGGGGACATACAACCAAAAGTAGGTATGAGTGTTGGTAGGTCACCAACACCTTACGAAAGGATCCTGATCCTATATTTTTGGTATATCAGGAAAGTGAATTGCCGTTGCCGACAAAGTTAAGGAACGCAATTGTAAGGATACGGCACTAGAGATAAGTACAAACCTCACCTGCAGTATGAAAGCTAGTAAATTATGTTCAAGTATGTGGTTTTCAAATATGCTGCAATATGTTGCGTGCTATATCTATGAAATGCCATGTTTATTAAAAAGTGCTATTTTTGCAAAATGCCATGTTTATAAAAGGTGTTATTTTCGTAAAATGCTATGTTTATAAAAAGTGCTATTTTTGCAAAAGATTATAAAAGTGCTATATTTGCAAAATGTCATGTTTATAAAAATGTCATGATTGCAAATGTCATGAATGAAAAGAATGCCATGCCATGTTATTAATGAGATAAAAAGTATGTTATCATATAGTGACATCATAAGGTATGTTCACTAAGGATAAATAACATGGTAAGAAATCACAAGTAAAGTGTCGTACCGACCTTCCATAAGGTGGAGGATTTTTCATGATAAAGTAAAGGATTCACCCTCTCGTTAATGCGGGAGGGTGTAATCACCCAATGTTCCCAGAGCAGTTCGGGACCTTGCAACCCCTATCTGTGATCTGGAGGCGCGCTAAATAAATGATGGTACGTATACTATGGGGCCCATAAGAAAGATAAGTAAGTTAAAAAGAAATGCATAAATGAAACATAAATGGTTCACGCATATGCATATGATGATGAATGTTTTCAAGATGTTTTAATGGTTTTGTGAGATTATGTTTGTGCTTACTGGGCGAAAGCTCATCAAGTTATATTTCATACTAGGTAAGAAACCCGCAGCTTGAATGCTGGGCATTGTTGGAGCGGTGTGGCAGCGAACGAAGGCGGTATGGATACCACTACGCATATTTTCCGCAACCGATTTTTGAGTTAAGAAGTTTTGTATATAAACATGTATGATAAAGACAAATTATGCTTTATGGTATTTTGGAACTAAATACCTTAAGTAAACATTTACTTAAGTAGTAATGATATATTGCTAAGGACAAATGTTTTTATGAGTATGTTTCAAAAATATATATATATATATATATATTCCTAATTTTCAAGTAAGGTTAAATAAGTAAGTAAGGCGTGACGGCCCTACGTAGTAAGGGGGCGTCACAAATACAATACTGTTATACTGGACTGCAGTCCAGAATTCATCTGTGTATAATTGGACTGCATAAAAATTTTTCTTATAACTTTAAGCCATTTAACCCTTATTGTTCTAAATAATGTGCTTGAATTTTCTATAGTGGTTTTGAATCTTATTCTTACTATCTTATCAATAATGACGGTTTTTTACAGTATATTTTCCATATTACTTGCTATACTTGCAGTACCGATATAGTCAACCCTTTGACTTTTATGGTGTGACGCCTCAACCACCCACGTAGGGCCGACCACGCGGATGGGGGACCGTCACATTACTTGCTTGACTTAATCCTTAGTCTTAAACACTTAACCTTGTAGAAAATTTCAGAATAAATTTTTTTTTTCTTTCTTACTTTTAAAACTTGAAAACTTGAACTTCATTTTGAAATCGTGACTAGCAAATAGTACATACATATACCATAACATGTTTCTTAAGAATACATGTAAAACCTCATAACTTAAATCTTGTGCAGAAAATATTGCGTAGTGGTATCTCACACCGCCCTTCACTTGCTGCATCGCCTCCAAGCCCACAAAGTAAAGCTACAGGCCTTTTATCTCTACCTGCGGTATGGAATATATCTGATGAGCTTTCGCTCAGCAAGTACAAACTTTAATCTCACAAAAGCTTTTTTTTTTTTTCATTTTAACATCTTGAAAACATACATCATCATATAACATATGCATGAACCATTTATGTTCATTTATGCATCTTTTATTAGTCTTAACTTATTATCTTTCTTTAACATGTGGGCCTCTTGTGTACGTACCAGGAGAGAAACGCGCCTTCAGATAAAGTTAGGGGTTGCAAGGTCCCTAACAGTTCTGGGAAACATAATTGATTATACTTTCTCGCATCAACGAGAGGTTGATAATCATAATTTGAACATGAAAAACCCTCCACCTGATGGGAGGTTGGTACGACACTTTACTTGTGTATTTTTACCAAGTGGTTTATCGTTGGTGAACATACCTCATGATGTCACAAAATCATATCTTATACATGCACATGACATATTTTAACATAACATGGCCTCTTTAACTCATGGCATTCTTTAAAAATATGGCATTCTTTAAAACCTGAAATTCTTTAAATCATGGCCTCTTTAAAACATGATATCTTTAAAACATGGTATCTTTTAAAAATAAAACATAGCATCTAAACATAGCATTTAAACATAGCATTTAGACATGGCATTTGAACATGGCATTGCATATTTGAAAATACATTACTACTTCCATATCACAGGTGAGGTTTGTACTTATATGAGGTCATACGCTCTTGACGTATCGTTCCTCATGATATATCAACGGGTTCTTATTCCTGTTTCAATCAAGGTGTAAGATAAGGTTATCTTATCTTACCATAAATCATGATATATGATTTTGGTATTCTAACCAACATCCATGAACAATCCTAGTTGTATGTGCTGTATGTCCCCTCTAATACCTCTTGTTAAACTTGATTGGTCACTTCCTTCTTCTTGGGCTTATGTTTTACTTTTACTTGATCCGTAATCCATTTGGTTATTATCTTATCAATAACCCTAAGTCTTAGCTCAATTCATTAATCTTGGTATCCTTTAGGGTTATATTGGGTAACCTTAAAGGTCAAACTTTTGGTCAACCCAAGTCAACATGTTGTCAACTAAGGTCAATCCCCTTTGGGTCAAACGTTGGGCTTTGGGGCTTAGTCCAGTCACTCGGATATAATTTCCGGTTACCATCCGTAATTGACTTGCTTACTAACCTTTAGCTTGAAAATTCCATTTTATCTTTGAAAACATTATTTTCTTATCCTTTGGAATTTTAAGCAAATTTAGCTTCGAAATTCTTTAATCCTCTTGTAATGATTCACAAAGGTCGTTTAAGATAGAAAACTACCCGTTACGCTTACTTTGCTTATCTTAGCTTGAAATTCCATTCTTCTCCTTATCTTGAAAAAGTTAAGGAATACCTCTTGAAAATCTTAACTTTAAGAAATCTCATCTTTCCTTTACTTGGAAAGTTTTGGGCGGATAAGTTCCAAAACTCTTTTCTTAACTTGTAAAAATTCATTTTCCTAAAACAGGGCTCCTTAAAATCATTAAGGACTGAAAATCGCCTGTTATGTTCAATTTGCTTTATCTTGGCTTAAAATCTTGAAAATACTTGGCTTACAAAATCTCATTTTCTCTTCTTTAACTTGGAAATAGTTGAGGAAAAATTCCAAACTCTTAACTTAGCTTATAAAAATTCATGTTTTCAAAATGGACCTTTATAAAAATCATTTAGGGCTGGAAACTGTCTTTGGAACAGTTTCCATAGTTAAAACAGTGGGTTTTTGAAGAGAAACAGTTTTTCTGAACCAATTTTAGAAAATCTTATGCAGGAATTTTCGGTTCCCTGCACACTTCTTAGAAAACAGTGTTAGTTTAAAAATTGAAACCGAATATGAAAAACTTTTTTTCACAAAAGTTGTAGCTATCGAAAAATTCTAAAACTTTCGTGTTTTACGAAAAATCCAGTTCGGCTTGTATTCGTGCCAGTTTTTGTTTGAAACCGACTGATCCTGAAAACTAGGTCTGGGCAGATCAGCCACGGGTTTTGTTAAAAACGGAGATCATTGGAGTCTCATTTTGAGATTCTACCCGCGTTGTCCACTAGGAAAAACCTTTCCGAGTAACTTTCGTGTTTTGAGTTTTATCCATTTCTGTAACGCCCCGACCTGGCGCCGGTGCGCTACTCTACTGTTTGCTACTAACTACTTACTACTACTGCTGACTACTGAAAATAATACTTACTTAGTATTTGAAAACATAGCGGAAAATTTTTTTTTTTTATACCGTGCTGATTAGCACGTAACTACTACGAAAATACATTTCTCAATTAACATATCTAAAAAAGATGTAAACGCGTAGCGACTTCCATTCCCCACGATTTCACATTGCTCGACCACGCTCCTCCATCTTGTATCAAAGATTGCTGACAGGTTGCTTACCTACAGAATAAACTTAAAACAACGAGCTTTCGCTCAGCAAGTACAACTCCTATACCGCAACATATAAACTACTAACATCTCAACAAGTCAACACTGCATTAAACATATACTGGCGACTACTGCACACGTACTGCTAACTACTGTACTAAACATAAACTGATAAACATATGCATGAACCGGTTATGTTCATATTATGCTCTGTTATCTGCTGCTAACTTACTTACTGTCTTTCTTACTTAGTCTGCTAATGGGTCCCTTACTGAGGTGAACGTACCCGGCGCGCAACCATGGAGTGGTTGGGGCGGCCAGCCCAGTCCAACTCAAACCATAGTCCAAACCCGACCTGCGAGCGGGTGGTACGACACCGGCAATCTGGCTTGCCATCTGAACTGTCTTTAAAGTCTATCTGAGACTTTTTGTTCTTATAAGATTTAGTGAACATGCATCATGATGTTCCTATTCTTAAATCATGTTTACTACTGAAATCTGAACTTACATACTGCATGGCATCTATAAAACATGTTATCTAAACATGGCATCTAGCATAGCATTTAGCATATAGCATATAGCACATAGCACTGAACTCATCTCTAAGTAAGTATACAACTACTAGCCTATGCTGTAGGCGGTGTTGTACTTACCGTTTCTATCTCTGATGCTAAGCTGCTCCGCTTCCGCGTTTAACTACTGGGTACGTCCTGCTTAACCGAAGGACATAAATAAGGTTTCTGATCTATGACCATAATATGTTGGTATTCAATCAACATTCATACATGCTTTGTTATATGTCCCCTTAAACTATAATATATCTCATGCTAGGTTACACTGAGTAACCTTATCACTTTGGATTACATCTAATAACCCCATGAAATCGTATCTCGTAACTTACTAGGTTACGTTGGATAACCTTTTCTGATAAACTCTTTGCTCATAACTGAACTGAATCTCTATTAGGTTAACTCATGTTAACCTCTAAGGTTACTAAGGTCAACCCTCTTTGGGTCAAGCTTGGGCTTTGGGCTAAGCCTGGTAACTCGGGTGTAAATCCCAGTTACATTTCGCGACTACTAACTAGCAAACCTTGAACTTGAAAAACTTTATTTTCTTTAAAATCACTAAAAGAGTTAGGCAGTAGAGCCCAACTTTCTTAAAATTCTTCTAAAACTTCCTGACAGATAGAACTGCTTTTATAAAATGTCTGAGGGTCAGAAACTGCCTTTGGAACAGTTTCCATGTTCAAAACAATGTTTTTAAATCAAAAACAGTTTTTCCTAAACTGGTTCTAGAAAATTCTGTGCAGGAATTTCTTGATCCCTGCGCAGTTTTCCGAAATCAGGTTGTATTTAAAAATCCCTTTAGAATCCAAAAAAGTTGTCTTCACGAAAGTTCTAGCTCTCGAAGAGTTCTAAAACTTTTGTGTTTTACAAAAAATCTGATTCTACTTAGATCAATACCAGTTTTAATTTGAAACTCGTTGATCATGAAAACTAGGTCTGACTGGACCACTCTCGGTTTTTCGTGAAAACAGAGGCCTTTTGAACCTCATTTTGGGAAACGGTCCGCGATAGCCCCTAGGAAAAACCTTGTTCTACAACTTTTGTATTTTAGGTTTTTGCCCATTCGGCCTCTAAGGACCTGCAATTACCTCTTTCCTGCGACTGGCCAGTGTGGAACCCGAACTAGCAGCCTTAGCTAATTAAACCGGTTAACGTCCTAATTCGTGGTTTCTAACTCGACCGATCACATCGGGAGCTTAATGACAAATCATGCAACGTTTCTAACATCCCGCATGTTCCAACATGCCTTCCCAACGTACCCATGCAGCCCTCTAATCCGGTTACACAAAACCATGACTGCATGGTTCTATCTCTTAGCATACATCAACCATTCAAGTCAAACAATGCTATATCATTCAAACTAGCACCCTAACATGCATTCATACTCTTACTAACATACTTGGAGACATATAACTTCTTTCATGAATCTAGCATGCAACCTATCGTCAATCAAACATAGACATAAAACATAATTGCATAATTTAAACCAACCACCCCTAAGCTAGCAAATCAAGCACAAAACTTTAGCTAATGGGCACAAAATAAAATGAGCTTATGCTCTTACAAACTTGAACTTGAAATGCATTTAAACTTTACTTTAAAAAGTTTAAATGAAACTAAGATTGGGTTTTGGAAAAATACCTTGAAATGGTAGGGTTGGCTTAAGGTTGAACCAAAAACTCACCCCTTGGTTCTAGCTCCTAGAACCGGTTCTAGCTCACTAATTTTGGCACGAAAATTTGACCTCAAATCAGCCCTTTCCTATGCACGGCTGCAACCCAAAATTGCACCCCAAAAACTAAAAATTTTCTGCTCTTAATCCCACCAAACCCGTGGCTGCACTAGGGAGAAAAATGACTCCCAAAACTCACCCTCTTACTTGCTTACTCAAACCCGAAATTTTTTTCCAAAAATTTGTGGTTCTCTCACTGTTTTCCCTGCTGCTAACCCACGGCTACAACCATGGAAAGTGGCTGAAAAAATTTTCAAACTCACCCTAAGGTTTTCTTCCTCACAAAACCGAAAATCACTAAGCTTGGATCAAGAAATTTTTTTGGTTTCTTTCTCTCCCTCACTCTAGGTTTTCTTGGCTGAAATGGACAGAATTTCCTTAGATTTTTTTGATTTAAATGGGGTGGAGAACAGCCCTATTTATAGGCAATGTGGGACACAAAATTTCTCTCATTTTGACCCCAAAATTTTTGAAATTTTGCACTTTTGGCATGTGAGGTGGCCGGCCACTTTACTTGTGGAGCAAGGCTATGTGACCTCATCATAGTGACATCATCCAAGTGACATCATCCAAGTGACATCACATGCTTACATCACCAATTTTTCAAAATTTACACTTTTGCCCCAAAAATGAAAATCTTGGCATTTAAGCCCCCTAGGTGGCGGAATTTTTTTCTTGGTGAACAAGCAAGAATTTTCTAGAATAAGACACTTGTCTTATCTTGCTTGGTTTACAAAATAATTATGATGTCATAATTCAAAATGGTGGTGATGTCATAATTCAAAAGCCTTGTTTGGCTACTTTTTTGAAAAAACTGTCTAATTTAAACTTAACACAGATAAATTTAATACTGTGCTGTACTAATACACAGTATCAATATTTTATACTGCAGTAAAAATTTTATCTGTAAAAAATCGGACTGAAAAAATATTTTTCTTCTTTTCTGAAATCCTTTTGCTCGGTGCCCTATTTTTACGTGTTTGATTTTTCTATGGTGGTTTTAGTTCTTAATTATGCTGTTCTATCTAAAACTGAGCTTCTACAGTATTTTTCTCATACTGCAGATCTTAAAAATTTATACTGCTGCACTTTTGACCATTTTGGGTCAAACTTTGACTTTTCTAATCAAAGTTGACTTTTTTGGTCAGCACCTTGACTTTTCTAAAATGATGCAAAAATCATCCCTTTCCATCCTCAAGTCTAAAATTTTCATTTTTGAGTCCTGTAAAGCTATACGGACCCATCTCGCATAATAAAGTTCTAAATCGAACTTTCTCGTAAATGTTTTCACGGCATACATTCAACTCCTTCTAAGGAGGAAATAGAAACATAGAAATCTTAGGTTTTGTGAATAAAAATGGGTTTTTGGGCACCTATTTATAGAGGAGGGGGAGGGGGACATGTGGCCGGCCTTTGTGGTGGGTGGGGAAGGTTCATGAACCTTCCTTTCCAATGCTTAGCTAAGGTGAATGACATCATAACTTAGAAACTTGGTGATGTCATTCCCTTAAGAAACAAGGGCCTTGTTTGGCCAATGCTCCAAAATAATTCATTTTTTGTGCTTTCACAGATATTTCTAATGCTGTGCTCCGTATTTTCATACTGTACTTTGGTCCAAAATTTTTCTGTGTAAAATGGGACCGTAAAAACTTTCTTTCTTATTTTTCGGAGACCTTTTTGCCCTTAATCTTAACTTAGTGTGCTTAATTTTCTAGGGTGGTTTTAAGGCTTATTCTTGCTAACTTGATCATAAAAGTTTTTGCAGTTTCTTCTTACACTGCATTTCATCATATTGCAGAGTCAACGTTTTGACTCGTCCTTGGTTAAACTTTGACTTTTTGGTCAAACATTTGACTTTCGTAAAGTTACATCCTTTTTCGTTCTTTTCGACTCAAAATGCCGTTTGCTAACCTCGGCATCCTATTTTGAGTCTTTTAGCCGATTTCATGAGAATTCTAACATTAACAAATAAAATTATGAATTTCTCATTGCAATTCATAACTTTTCATCAAACATCTTATAAACACATCATACGGACTTCTAATTTCTTATAAATAAGGAAATCACAAGTCCATGAAAATTCCGGGTGTTACATATGGTCAAACTTTGACCAACATAAAATCATAAATTTTCATTCTACCTTTTTGTTCAAAAGGTCATATGCTTGACTAAGCAATCCTTATTGAGTCTTATAAAATCATAAGAACTCACAAAATTAAACAAAAACCCTAATCAGGCTTTTTCATGAATACTTTCATGGTACAGCTTAAATTCCTTTAAAAAGGAAAACGTAATATCGTAAAAAACTAGTTATTACATTTTAAAAGATAGTTTTGATATTTAAAAATAAATGATATTTTTATAATAGGAAGATATATTTTAAGAAAGATGGTTTTTATATTTAAAAATATATATATTTCTATAATGAGTTACATTTTAGAAAAATGTGGATTCTAAGTTATAGTATCAAAATGAATCTTTTAATGCTAAAAATGAGAATGTGAAACTGGAATTCAATTGGAATTCAATTCCAATTTCCATAAGATCTGTAAAGATTATTTTAAAGAGAATTTTGATAGTAATATCAAATATGTTTTAAGGAAGATTCCATATGATTAGAAAAATAAGAATTTTAATTAAAGTTAGATATGAAAGTTTATAATTTTGATATAAAGTTAGAAAATGGGATTAGTTTTTCTAATCCAACCTTTTTGAAATAATTAAGAAAATTATTTCAAAGTTAAGAAACAACATAACCATATAACCAACATTAGTAGGCAATTAATTTAGATTAATTCATTAAATTTCTTTTTAAAAGGATTTAGATAAAATTATGTCTTGAGAGTATTAAATTAATACTCGTACCAGTTATGTCTCTCAGGACGAATACTTGACTGTAGTCTAATTTAAAGATGCATAAACATTGTGTACAAAGTAAGTACAAACATCGCCTAAAGTTTGAAAAAAGTAATTATTTTCCCTAACGTTTGGATAGGCACATGCCATGCTAGGATTAGGTGATGTAAATCCATGATTATGTCATGTTTTAAGTATGCCATGATATGTTAAGATCATGATAAGTTATAAGTATGTCATGATGATTTATAAGTATATCATGATGATTTATAAGTATATCATGTTATGTTATGAAAGTGATTTTTAAGTATGCCATGAAATGTTATGATGATGATTTCTGAATATGCCATGATGATATGCTATATGTATGCCATGTCATGATTATGCCATGTTCACATAATGCCATTCTATGTATAGATGTGCAATTTTTACAAGTATGCCACACTATCATAGTATGCCATTTTTTTATACTTATGCCATGGATTATAAATATGCTACATTTACAAACATGCCACACTTGTACATTTATATCATGTTTACACAAGTGCCATGTTTTCATTTATGCCATGGTTTAGTTCATGTTATTGATCTAATGTCATGTCATTGCATATGAACTATGACTAATAAGATCACAATTTAAAAGCATTAGTCTTAGACCAAGTCTTTGAATAAGACTTTTAATAGGAGTATGATGATAGGCATACTTACTTAAGCAAAGACTAAAATTAATTTCAAAAATAGTAAGGTGTCGTACCAACCTCCGAACTATGAACGGGTTTATATTAAGTTCTGGTTTTAAAATTCTAGATTTATTCCTATCTTGCAAATCCTAACTTTATGTGGAAGCGTGCATCCGATATGTACACATAAGGCCCAAGCATAAGTTAAGATAAGATATTCATAACGGAGAATAAGACTTGAATAATCGAGAATAATCGGATTACCCTTATTTTCCATAATGAACTATAATCAAACTATGCATCCCTATATGCCATGTTCTCTATGTTGTTATTTCTATAAGATTACGTTTGTACTTGCTGAGCAAAAGCTCAAATGATATATTCATATCGTAGAAAAGAAGCCTGCAATATAATGAATGAGGGACATTGCGGATGGTGACCAAGGGGAGGTGATGTGGAATATCACTACGCAGATTTTTCTACAAACTTACTTTGATTAATTATGGATATATTATGTTCATATAAGTATTTATGTATGTATATGGAATTTGCTATATATATATATGGATGTTGATAAGATATATATTCTGGGAATGTTATATATATATATATGGATTGTGAACTAGTGCATATGTAATATATGTATATATCTGGGATTGTGATATATATGTATATATTATGGTTTTGGAACTATGGAATAGTTATGATGTACTTGGTTTGCCAAGTCAATGTTTAAGTAAGTAATTATAATAGCAAGAAAGATTTTGTTTAAGCTAAGATTGGTATTAGGAATTATTAAGAAAGATTTTGTTTAAGCTAAGATTGGTATTAGAAATTATGTGTTATGTTTAGTTACATGAAGCTATATGTGCTAAGTTGTTTAATGATTGAAAAAGTTTAAAAGCATTTTGATGTCCAAGAAGTTTGATTTGAAAGTGTTAAAATGTTTATGTTTTTTTTTTTTAAATATTAATCTGAAATTTTTAAGGTTGAGCTTAAGTGATTCAAGTAAGTTTATAATAAGTAGTAATTAGTAACGACCTACGTACTCAGGTCGTTACAGTTTAAACAATGTGCATTTATACTTTGTAACAAAAAAAAATACAAATTTTTATAATATACCTCATGACAATTTAGATAGTGATCTTCAATTCAAACTAATTTGAACAAATTTATTATTTATATATTTTTACTAACTACCATATAAAACATAGAAGGAAATAGGTCGATTTTAACATCTCAAAGGTCACAAAAGACAGATTTCTCCAATCATAAATGAAATTTTGTTTAGTGTGACCCGAAAGACATTAGTGGTAGCTCTTGAAGTAATGAAGCACTAGTACTAGCAGTTCTATCCAAAGCCGATCCAGTAGAAGTGGAAGCAACATCCCAAGGCTCGATGAACTCAGTTCTAACATATTCAACCTCTTCATGATTTTGTTGCACAGTAAAAGCTACTTTTTCAGGCTTTTGGATCCCTTCCAACACCATTGCGACTTCTTTCATAGTTGGTCGATTTCTTCCAGTCAAATTCAAGCATCTCTGTGCAAGAATGGCCATTTGTATGATCTCTTCTTTTGGGGCATCTTCAAGAACTTGAGAATCAATTATTTCAAATACATCATCTGCCTCCATTCTCATAACAAAATACGTGGCTAAATTTCTTCCTTCATCTGACCTTGTTATAGATATTGCTTTTTGTCCAGTTAAGAGCTCAACGAGAACGACTCCAAAGCTATAAACATCACTCTTCTCGGTGAATTGGCTTGATTGGAAATATTCTGGATCCAAGTAACCAAGTGTGCCAAATACTACAGTGGTGAGGTGAGTTTGCTCTAAGGAAATTGTTCTTGACGTGCCAAAATCTGCAACTTTTGCTCTATGTTTCTCATCAAGAAGGATATTGGTAGACTTGATGTCTCGGTGGTAAATTGGAAAAGATGCTGCTGAATGTAAATAAGAAAGAGCTCCTGCAACTTCTGTGGCCACTCGTAAACGCATTTTCCATGTAAAAGGAAACTCCTCATTTTGCTCATGAATATACTGGGATAGGGTTCCATTTGGTATGAATTCGTAGACTAGAAGAGGAACTTCTGTCTCTAAACAGCATCCCAGTAACTGAACAACGTTCCTATGATTGATTTGTGAAAGGATGACAACCTCATTAATGAATTCTGAGAGCTGGGCTTCATCAACCACTTTAGACTTCTTTATGGCAACAATTTTTCCATCTTCCAACATTCCTTTGTACACAGTGCCTTGACCTCCTTGGCCAAGAATTCTGTCTATACTAAAATTAGCAGTGGCCTTCTGCAACTCATTTGAATTGAACAACTTGGTTTTCTCAACAGTGCCTTCATTGGAAGATATTTGTTGTTGTAGTAACAGACCACCATTGCGTTTGAAAAACTTTTGCTTGCGTTTAATGTCTTTTCTTCTCTTTATAAACTTATATAAGCCCCATGTACCGAAAAGTAGAAACAATGCTCCAAAACTGCTGCCAACACCTGTACGACTCAAATAAAAAATACATAAATATTAAAAGACACACAACGTAGTACTTAATCACGATTATCAATCATGCTCTAAATGGGAAGTAAGAATATCCATATTTTACAATAAGAAACAACATATCGTTAGTCTAATCATAACTTCAAAGCCCATAAAGAGATGAGTAACGG
Organism: Ficus microcarpa; assembly: GCA_025413485.1. NCBI lineage: Eukaryota > Viridiplantae > Streptophyta > Magnoliopsida > Rosales > Moraceae > Ficus > Ficus microcarpa. The sequence continues at coordinate 537,578 of CM046386.1, forward strand.
AGAAAGATGTGCAGGAGGAAAGGTGATCATGTGACTTGTAAACAGAGTTTTCCAACTGAATATTAAATTGCACAAATATAAAATGTCTATGTCAAGATAAAAATTTAGAGTGAGAGAATTTAGCAAAAGAATAGTAATTACCGGGTACATAGTACCATATAATACATATAGGACAAAAAAAAAAAAAAAAGAACTAATGGCACGTGCCTATAGACCTGTGTTTAAGGCTCGTTTAAGTTAGCTTCATACGTGTTTACATTTTTAAACTATATAGGTACTTTTTCTTTTCTTTTTTAATGATATTGGGCATATGATTTGATGTGGGATGGATGCGTTTTGGGTGCCATGCCAATCTAATTAAAATATCCTAATATTTTCTTGTGATTAACAACATTTCAAGACACCGTGCTAATTTTTCCTTACTAGTTTCTCATATTGAAATTATAAGACGAAGGATACTTGTAACTCAATTTATTAATTATTTTGAACTTGAAAATGTATAGGATTGCAACACCTGACTATTTGAGCTTTTTAGTCAGCTTATAAATATTAGAATCAGAGTTTTATTTTCTTTTTTATTTGTTTGGGTTAAATTAGACGGGTGTTTAGATTTTCATTGTTTTTATAATTTTATACTAGTTAGATGTCATCTACTTAATCGTTATTATTACTTTTATTGTTGTTATTATTATTTGAGTTTTACAGGTTTGGTTAAATATGTATTCATGTGATGTGTACGCCAAATATATATAAATATATATTTATATCAATAAGATAATAATATTGTTAGTAATTTGCACGTTGATTGTAGATGATGCAATATTTAGGTGATCAATAGACTTGCACGTGGCTTTAGTGCTACCAGCTAATTGCTTGCTTTATAAAAAAGATTATCTCATTAGTTCCAACTAGAAAATTCTCAACCGATCCTCGGCTAGTTTACATATTCCCTTTCCTCTTCGACAAATCTATCTTCCACCATAATATCTCTTCAGTTTTTAATTTAATATCCATAGCATCGTTTAAGCTCACTGTACCTTATTAACAAAGAGCATATCAAACCATTTGCTAATCTCTTATCTATATAGTTAGTTTCTGTTTAAGTTTTTAAAGTTGTTTATAGGTATATGCCTTTCATGAAGTTTTAATATATATATATATATGGGTGACCATCTACATACATATGTCCTTTGTTTACCGTTGATATATATTTATATAAAGGAAGAACGCCTCGGCCACGCTACTCAGCCGAGCACGAGAGGGAGTCACACGGTTGGAGGAGATTCTACAAATTGGCCCGAGCACTTGACCCGATTAGAGGTTCATTGATGAACTGAACAGAGCCGCCCCAACACAGCCTACTCTAGTAGTCGACCTCACGGCTGGGGAACAGCACGTGCCCGAAAGGGCAGCTAGTGAGGCTAGCACATATGGCGGGGAAGGTTCAGAGGGCTCGGAGAGCACTGCCCCATCCGGGGAACCCGTGAGGCCCATCAACGAGCTCGTAGTCGGACGATGCGCATCAACGACCAGAGGGTCTTCCGTAGGGCCGATCGGGGAAATGGTGGACTTAGCCAGCGATCGCCCTGTGTACACTGTGGACTACTTCACTTCCGCGGTTACCCAACGATATCTGACAGTGCTTTGAGAAGAATTCTAGATCCCCAATGATGTGGAATTAGTGGTTCCCAAAGAGGGCGACTTGCCTTCCCGTCCACCTCCAGGTCACATCGCGCTGTCGGCCAAATACTTCTGAGCAGGACTTCACCTACCCCTCCATCTTTTCCTTAGGCGAGCGCTCACCCGGCTAAACATTGCCCTAATGCAGCTCAATGTCAACACTTACCATATCCTGGTGAGCTGCTTCATCGTGTGGGCCGTGAATTTTGACGAGGAGCTGTCGTTTAGGGCTTTCTAAAACTTATACCAGATGAAATCAACCCCGTTGTCCTCAGGGTCTTATTATTTCCAAGGTTACCAGGGAACCATCATCACCGGGTGCTCGGACTCCGATAAGCAATTCAAGTACCTGTGGTTCTTCGCGGGTGGTCGGTGGTTACACAGTCAGCTCACGCGCGGTGAAGTTCGACCAGAGGAAAGAGTTCCTATTTCGTTTCGGAGGGGTTACGTGTAGACCTGGGCACCCCACACTACCTCGAGCAACTTGGAGAGGATCGACGTGCTCTGAGAAAAGGCCGACCCGGAACGAAACTAGCTCAGGTTGCTGTCGCGGTGAGCTTGAGCGAGCATAACTAGCTCGGCTCTTCATCAATGTCCGACCCCTCTCACGAACAGTTGAGGGCAGCCAAGCCTGGGGAGGTTACGGTTGCTTCCCACGTGCCCGAGCCGGCTGTCCACTATCGTGCCTGGATAGTCGTTGCAACAGACGATCCGACTATGTCCGATTGATCCGATGTCCCGCGGGAGGTACCAGTAACTTCACCCCATGGTCTGTCGTCCAGCAGTTCCTCTCTCGGGACCTAGGGTCTGAGGATTGCCAACGAGGACCTGGACCGGGTGATCGGGCAACTCTACCTAATGCGGGGTCTTCGAATCGAAGGTCAATACTTTTCATTTTCCCCTTGTCTGGCCTACGCACTTGGGCACTGGCCAACTTCGTTATTTTCTTTTGCAAAATCGATGGCCGACAAAGAGCAGCGTGGAACTAAGCGCTCGATAGATGCAGATAGGGTGGCCCAACTAAAGAAGATGACCAAGACCAATGATCATAGGAAGGGCAAGAGCGGGGCTTCAGCCGCAGCTCCGCCGCGCAAGGCTGTGGTGCCTTCGACCACTCAACCTACAAAGGTTATGCCCCCCCACGGTTGCTCCGGTCACAAGACCAGCCAACCGTTCCAAGGCCCGCCTGAGTCACCCTAGGGACGACCGGACAGCTGTCAAATTGCCTGCTCACCGGGGTCATCGGCAAGATCTGAGGCTTCACGATGCTCCTTTATCTTTGGACGAGTTGGCTAGGCAGGGGTCCTCGGCTCACAAGGCGCTTGTCTCGAAGTTCAGGGACAAGCTAACTCTTGAGGTGGCCGAGTCGTCCAAGCACTCCGACTCGGTCGTGGCCTTTGGCGACTGTGCTGACAAGCTAATCGAGGTAAATTTTCTTCGCTTGTTTTTTTCTTCTCGGGGTATCCATTTATTGTTTTATCTAACTTGCTTTGTTTTTAGGCCTTATGTCTGGCCTTCTCGAGAAGTGCGGCTGTAAGAGGGTACGCCAATCGGATAGAGAACGCTTTGAAAATGGTAGACTCCGATGCTCAGGACGTGAGGAATGCCGAGAACAAGGTGAAGGATGCCGAGGAGGAGGCGAGGGCCGAGGACAGGGCGATGTCTGCCGAGGAGTGGGCAAGGAACGCCGAGAGGGACACCTTCAAGGCCGAGACTGCTCGGAGCATGTTGGAGGAAGCTCTGAGAAAGGCCGAGAGTGATCTCACCTCTGCTCGGGCAGAGCATGCTCGGTACGTCGAGGTTGCTATGCCCACCGCCCTCGAAGAGGCCCGATTGTAGGCGGTGGCGAACTACCTGCAATCCGACAACTTCAAATCCCGCCTGGTCGCCGAATACAAAGAGGGCATGCGGGATATAAAGGTCGGGTTCACCATGTCTAACCCAATCGTGACCGTGGTGGATTGGTCATTCGTGCCCGAGGTATCCGGGGAGACCACGGCCAAAGAGGAGGGAGGCCGGAAGCCGAATAGGGCGAGGTAACTGGGGCTGCTCAAGTTGCTGATAACATTGTCATTATCGACGAGCTGGAGCAGCCAGCGGTTCCCGAGCAGCCGGCCACCGCCGTTCCTGTAGCATTGGCTAGCCAATTCACTCTGCCCGATTAAATAGAAAGACCATCTATCTTCTCTCACTTTCTTTTTCTCTTTTCTTTTTTTTTTTTTTTGGGTTTGGGGGTGCCCAACTTGTACCTTCCTCCTTTCGTTCAATCAATAAAGAAAATTTTCCTTCTCATACTCTTACTGTTCCCTTATTATTATTGTTGTTGGGTTTTTTTTTTTTTTTTTTTTTGATGATGTTCCGAGTAGTCCCTTCCCCCCTGGTTGGATTGGGTGAATTCAGGAGTTGACCTAACTCCAATCCTGGTCGGTAGAGTTTGTTTTCATTTGATATTGGGTTTTCCTAGGTTTCTCGGCGCGGGCCGAGCTCCGTGCCTGGGAACCACATGGGTTGGTCTGCAAGGGCAGATGTTGGGTTCTGATCAGGCACTTCTAATTCTGGTCGGTGCCCAGTCATGGCACCTAACTCTGTGGTTCGAGAACCATAGGAGTTGGGTGTCTGCAAAGGCAGATGTTGGGTACTGGTCGGGTACTTCCAATTATGGTCGGTCCCCGATCATCGGGCCTAACTCCGTGGTCCAAGAACCACAGGAGTTGGGTGTCTGCAAGGGCAGATGTTAGGTCCTAGTCAGGCACTTCCAATTCTGGTCGGTGCCCAGTCATAGGACCTAACTCCGTGGTCCGGGAACCACAGGAGTTGGGTGTCTACAAGGGCATATGTGGGTCCTGGTCGGGCACTTCCAATTCTAGTTGGTTCCCGATCATGGGATCTGACTCCGTGGTCTGGGAACTACAGGAGTTAGGTGTCTGGAAAGGTAGATGTGGATCATGGTCGGGCACTTCCAATTCTGGTCGGTGCCCGGTCATGGGACCTAACTCCGTGGTCCGGGAACCACAGGAGTTGGGTGTTTGTAAGGGTAGATTTTGTATCGATATTGCACACTTAACTCTGATGAAACACTTTCATTTATCAATTCGGTCTTTATATCAACTGTGAAAAACAACACTATTGATAAAGGTGCTTTAGATGGTCAGCATTCCACGGTGTCCCAGGATCCTGTCCTCTTGGTCGGCCAGACGATATGTTCCCGATCGCACCACCTCCGTGATCCTATACGGCAAGTCCCATTTCAGGCCAAATGAACCAAGCTTGGGTTCTTGGACCATAACTTCTTTCAGCACCAAATCCCCTACTTGGAAGACTCACGGTTGGAACTTCTTGTCATAGTACTTGGCTATGATCTGGTTGCCTGCAGCCGTTCGGATAAGGGCTTGTTCTCGTCGCTCCTCAACGAGGTCGAGCTCGGGTAACATCTGCTCGGTGTTGTCTTCTTCATCGTAGTTTTCTACTGGGAGACTCGGTAATCCTACTTCTGCCGAGATAATAACCTCTACCTCGAATGCCATAGCGAAGGCGGTTTCTCCAGTTGTGGTGCGCCTGGTTTTCCCGTAGGCCCAGAGCACTCAGGGTAGTTCATTGATTCAGGCCCCCTTGTGCCTCTCAAGGTTCTTTTTCAAGTTTTCCTTGATGGTTTTGTTGGCAGCTTCGACCTGTCCGTTGCTCTGAGGGTGCCCGAGTGAGGAGAACACTTTCTTTATACCGAATTGCTCGCAAATTATGATGAACTTCAGATTATCGAACTGCTTCCCATTGTTCGTGACCACGGTATGGGGGAGTCCAAATCGGCATATGATGTTCTTCCACAAGAAATTTGTACACTTTGCCTCAATTTGCTAGGCTAAGGACTTTACCTCGACCCATTTCGTGAGGTAGTCTGTTGCCACAAGGCAACACCGAAATTGTGACCGGGCCATTGGAAGTGGTCCAATCAGGTCAAGGGCCCACTAAGCGAAGGGCCATGCACATACCACCGAGGTAAGCTTTTCGAGATGAGACTTAATGGCCTTGACAAACTGTTGGCACTTGAGGCACTTCTTGGTGAACTCCATTGCATCTTTGCCCACGGTGGGCCAGTAGTACCCCTGTCGCAAGCATTTGAAGGACTGGGCTTTCCCTCCGAAATGGTTCCCGCACACCACACTATGTATGTCCTTCATCAAGTACTCAGCTTCTGCAGGACCAACACATCGTTGGTATGGGCCAGAATGTCCTCGACGGTACAACTTCCCCCTAATAATCATGTATCTTGCCGAGGTGTTCTTAATCCTCCCGACTTCTTCTCGATTTTCGGGCAACCGGGACTCAGTGAGGTAATTGATGATCGGGTCCATTCGGTAGTCGTGTTCTTGGAACAGAGGACCTACTCTTCTCGCTTGATGCTCAGGCGGTTAAGTCATTCTATGGGGAACGAGATAAGACCTTCCGAGTCATTCCCCGAGCTTAATTGAGCAAGGGCATCTGCCTTGATGTTCTCAGAACACGATATCCAGGTCATCAGCTGGCTCCCGAGCTGACCTAGTAGGGTTTTTACCTTCTGTAGGTACTTCGCCATTCGCTCCTCCTTCGCCTGGAACTCCCCGGTTACCTGATTGACGATGAGCATCAAGTCGCTAAAAATCTCGATGTCCTGTACTCCGAGTTCCTGGGCTAAGCCGAGTTCGACTATCACAGCCTCGTATTTCGCTTCATTGTTGGACGCTTTGAAGTTAAAGCGGAGCGCTTGGCTGGTCTTGTACTGGTTCGGGCTTACTAGGACTAGTCCTGCTCCGGAGCCCCCCGAGTTGGAGGACCTGTCGACGAAAAGCTTCCACCTCTTGCTGCTCGGGTTACTAGTTGCCAGGTCGTCTTCAGCTGGTGCATCAACCGCCTTCTCCGAGTACTTTCAGAGTCGGTTCTGGAGCACTTGTGAATTCGGCCACGAAGTCAGCCAGTGCTTGTGCCTTGACAGCGGTGTAGGGAATGTACTCGATATCAAATTCTACAATCTCTATCGCCCACTTCGCGATTTGTCCTGATAGCTCGGGGTTCTGGAAAACCTGGCGAAGCGGGTAGCTGGTCCGGACACTGATTAGGTGACCTTGGAATTAGGGCCTCAACTTTCAGGCCGATGAAACCAACGCCAGGGCCAGCTTTTCCAGGGGGTATACCTCACTTTCGCTCCTTGGAACGCGTTACTGTTATAGTAGATGGAATGCTGCACCTTTTCATCTTCTCGGATCAAAACAAAGCTGACGGCCTTCTCAGAGACGACGAGGTAAACGTACAACACTTCTTCGAGAAGCAGTTTGGATAGCAGCAGCGGGCTTGCCAGATACTCCTTTAGGCCCTCAAAGGCTTCTTCACATTTGTCATCCTAGTTAATCTTCCCTTTGCCCTTTAGCGTTTGGAAGAATAGGAAGCACTTGTCGGTGGACCTGGACACGAATTGAGAAAGGGCTACTATCATCCCCATCAGTCTTTGGACTTCCATGGTTGTTTGTGGGGGCTACAAGTCGACAACGGCCTGGGCCTTGACCGAGTTGATCTCGATCCCCCTGTAGTTCACCATGAATCCGAGGAATTTCCCCGATTCCACCCCGAATGCACACTTGGCTAGGTTAAGCTTCATCTGGTACTGCCGCAAGGTGTTGAAGCAATCCTTAAGATCATCGATATGGTTGCTCGTGCGTCGGCTCTTTACCAACATGTCATACACATAAACCTCCATGGTCCTCCCAATGAAGGGGCGAACATCTTGTTCATGAGCCACTGGTAGGTCGCCCCGGTGTTCTTGAGGCCGAACAACATGAACTGGTAGCAGTCTAGCCCCTGGTCGGTTGTGAATGCCATTTTGGCCTGGTTAGATTTGCTCAGGGGTATCTAGTTCTACCCCGAGTACTCGTTCATGAAACTGAGCAGTTCGTGTCTCGCGGTTGAATCCACGAGCTGGTATATCGGGGAAGGGGGAAGCAGTCTTTGGTGCATGCCTTGTTCAGGTCGGTGTAGTATATAAAGGCCCGTCATTTCCCGTTTGACTTTTTGACCAGGACCACATTGGCCAGCCATTCTGGGTAGGTTACTTCCCTGATGAAATCTGCCGCGAGTAGCTTCTTCACCTCTACGTTGATGGCCTTATACCTCTCCGGGTTGAAGGCTCTTTTCTTCTGGATCACGGGCTTGTGTCTCGAGTTAACACACAGTTGGTGGCATATTACCGCCAGGTTGATTCCGGGCATGTCTTTATGGGACCAGGCGAAGACGTCCTTGTGCTCCTAGAGGAATGCCTCGAACTCTGCTCGGGTAGTCGGGTTAAGTTTGGACCCGAGCATCACTATCCTCTCTGGGTACTCGGGGTCCAACTGGTAAGGGACCAGATCCTCAACAGGTTGTGTTCAGACTTCTTCCTCTGGTATCCGGGGGTCTAGTTCGTTGAGGCGCCTGACCTCCGCATCGGGGGCGTCAATCCCGTCTACTGTAAAGATGGTCGCCACGGTGATCGAGTCAGGGGCCCTTCGGCATACCCTGTTCACCGCCTCCATATAGCATTTTTGCCCCTTCTTGGTTTCCTCGGAGGACGTCAACTCCACTTGGGGTGGGGAACTTCATAGCCAAGTAGTAGGTAGAGACCATCGCTTTTAGAGCGTTAAGGGTTGACCTGCCCAGGATGACATTGTAGACGGAGGGTCTATCCACAACGATGAATTCCACCATCCGGGTGACCCTCTGCGGCCCATCTCCGATCGTAACTGGGAGATGGACGGTTCCGGCTGCTCAGACACATTCTCCGGTGAACCCGTACAGCGGTGTTCGTGCGGGTGTCAGTGCGGCTCCCTCGATCCTTAACCTTGTGAATGCATCCATGAACAGGATGTTGATTGAACTCCCGTTGTCGATCAAGACACGACAGATGACATTGTCAGCCACTTGGATATCTCCGATTAGTGCATCGTTGTGTGGGTGGAGTAACCGGTCCGTTTCATCGTCAGTGAAGATGATCGGGGTACTGTCCTGACGACATATTTTGACAATGTGTTCCGCCATGTTTATGTATTCCCCGCATGCGAACCGCTTAGTCTCACGAGCATAACTTCTCCGGCTACTGGCGGTGTCACCAATAGCAGTCCCACCAAAGATGGTGTGGACGATGTGTTCCTGCTCTGGCTCATCAGCCCAGTTACTCAGCCCTGCGTTTTGGTGGGCGTCAGCACGGCTTGGGTGTTCAGGTGGCCGCTCCGGTTGGGGTGATTATTCTTTCCACGAACTCCTGCAAATGACCGTCTCGGATCAACAGCTCGATCTGGTCTTGAAGCTGTATGTAGTCCTTGGTGTTATGGCCAATGTCTTTGTGGAAGTTGCAGTACTTGTTCTAGTTTCTCCGAGCACGATCTGCTCGGATTGGCAGTGGGGCCCGTAGCAATCCTCGCCCAAACACTTGGTTCAGGACGTACTTTATGGTTGTTACCGGCGGGGGTGTCTTGGCGGAACCTTCCCGTTGGTGTTCGGGAACCTGATGGGGCCTTGGTCCTGCTATCTACAGCCACTGCTTTCCCCTTGTTTGTTCGGCCGTGGTCGGGTTGATTTTTATCCGACTTCCTTGCGGAAGTCCAGGTTGTTTTCAGGTTGCAAGTCCTCGTCCTTTGACGTACTCGTCTGCCTCGGTATGTTTCCAGGCAATCCCCCTTAGATGCACGAAGGTGGGCGGCCTGTCGTAGGCGAACGTCCAGACAAGCTAGGTGTCTTTAATGCCTTCTCGGAACGCCTGTATCAAGGTGTCATCCGAGCAGCTCTCGACTTGCACTACAACCTTGTCAAAATGCTTGAGATACTTCTTGAGTGTCTTAGCTTCGCCTTGCTTTATACCGAATAGGTGGGATGCCCCCAATTTCCTAGTTTTTGAACCCAGGAATGCGGCCGCAAAGGAGTCCGCCAGTTGTCTGAAGCAGCCGATCGATCCGGGGGCTAACCTTCAGTACCATTACCGGGCAGCTCCGATTAGCGTCAGGCAGAAAGACTTGCAAAGGGCAACCTCGTTTGTGTTTTGAATTAGCATGTGTGCTTGGTAGTTCTCGAGGTGTTCATCTGCGTCCGTGGTGCCATCGTAAAATGCCATAGATGGCATCTTGAACCTAGTCGGGTAAGGTGACACCATGATAGCCAGAGTAAAGGGCGGGTCAATTGCTCCGATCTGTTCTAGCCCATATTGCTGACCTATGAGCTGATCAAGCTGCCGTTGGAGGTGATTCAGCCTGCTCTGGTTGTGGTTCTCCTCTTTCGCCGGCTTGTCCACAGAGCGTTCTTGGCCTAGGCGTTGGTAGATCCCTGGTCTTCCCAGGCGATCGAAGACGGAAGTTGTGCTCACTCGCATGTTCACGACCTCTCTTTGGTGGTCGCCTGGGTAGCCCCTCGCTGTGGTCGTCGGCTCGACCGCACCCGAGCGGTTGGCCCGGGTGTGACGGCTCCTCGAGCGCACCCTGCCTGGTTCTTCTTCGTTTCGCTGCTGTCATCCAAGGCTCTCTCCAGTTGGATTGGTCACTCCTTCGGTCAGCCGCGGGCAACGGGTTCCGTGATCGGCTTACTGAGCCGGGTGGCCTAGTTAGCGTTGACTCGGCGGCCTCTTATTTTGCTTGGGGGAATCAGATATTCTGCGATTCTCGAAAAGCTTCCATGAGCACCTGCACGGTCTGAGTCAAACTTTGGACATTCTCGGTGAGAATTTCCATCTGTGTAGGCTTGCACTGTGCTTGAGCGGCTTTTCGATGCGGGGGTCGCCTGGTATTCTGGGAACCTATTGAAGCAGGATTGTCATCCTGGATGTCTTGGTTATCTCGCTTGTCCATTTCTCGAGTAGTTGGGCGCTTGGGGAGCGCATAGGGGAGGTTATGGTTGCTGGAAAGGTGGGGGCTCTCCTTCTAGCACCAAAATATTGTTGTCGAAAACACCTCCGACAGTAACACCTAATGTGGTCGGCTCCTCTGACCACCCTTGCTTGGTAAATCTGCCTATGTTCTCATACAAAAAGGAGCCACCTCGAAGTGACAGGGACACCAGTGTGGTATCTGCCGTGGGCACTCCGATACTTAAGTCAGTTGGGGAATTGATGAGCGAAAGGAGAGGCAAAACTTTGGCAACGAAAAATGACCATACCTGAATTTGTGGATTCATCCTCTATTTATAGACGCCTCTTGCTGGTCAGGGCACTTGAGGAGACCCAGCCGGGTCAGCTACCTAAAACACCCAGTGGGTGAGTAGCCTTAGGCTTGCAGGGGCTATGGGTCCAATGGACTGATGCCATGTGTCCCTGGTTAGGTGCAGGGGACACTAAGGTGGCGCGCTGCCCGTGCCAGCAGGGGTAGCCCCTGTCAGAGCAAGTGGCGGTGGTTGGCGATGTGACGCGTTGTGGCAACAGGTGGGCGAAGTCTGCTGTTGATGGGTACAGTGACATGACTTATGTCAGAGGTTAGGTGACAGGAATGGGGTCTCGGGAGACCACTGCCTGCGATGGTTATATCTCCCGAGGTAGGGTGCTCGGAGTACGTTCTAGCCTGAGTACGCGGTTCAGCCCGGGGAGGAGGCAAAATCTAATCGGATAGCTATGCTCCCCAAGAACCTGCTCTGGTCGGATCGGGTTGGGTTACGTGCCTTCTGTCCGGATGAACGAATACTTCTGCCCCCATGTTATCGGGGTACCGTCGGGAATGGTACTTTAGGATCAAAACAGATCACGACATCAACATTTACGATTTGCTTTCAAGCTCTATATATATACTAGCTCCATCATTACAACTAATTAGAGTAGAATTTGGCGGATACAATAGCGATATACCTTGTCGTCTTGACTAATTATTAGATTCACCATATGGTAATAGATATTGTGATGTAGGATGGCTATAAGTAATCCAGCTTTCTCAAGTTATTGATTTTTTATGTGTAATGTTGATCGTGAATTGAGGTAAGTAGAGACTCTCAACTGCTCACAAGAACAATATTATGTGTGTGATTTGTTTATTGCTATTATCACTTTATCTACTAATACATTTTACGTTGATGAGCATGATTGCACAAGCACGTTTTGATGAGGTTTATTAAAGAAATGACATTGTACCAAATGGAGATTTTATAAGGGTATGGTTCTTGGTCTTGTGGTTTCAGTGAACAAAAGGAAGTTTGGTGAATCCCTTGAGAGCAAGAGGTTTCCAAAAAGGGTAAGCCTTACGAGTAAAGTTAAGAATGGTCTACTGACGCTGCAAGATCAACTTCATATCAAAGGGGCCCAAATTGAAGATTTTAGTAAAGAGAAGGGTAAAATAGTCATTCAAGCAAGTTTTCATTAAAGTACTTTCAGCATGAGTGTTTTCACTTACCAAGTTCTGCCTAATTATAGTTCTTATGATATAGGTTACTATTATAAAAATAATAATGTAGATTAATTAAAAAAAATTTAACATTTAACAATCAATAGCATTTTATCACGGTCAACTACAGATGTGTGTTTCTTTATTTTATATTTTTTTTAAAAATTGGTGGTGGTTGACATTATTTGTTTTGATCAAAGGGATGTCCCTATAATTTCTAATTTCAGCAAAACATAATAATTAGTAATGATGAAAGGAAACATCTAACATCAAAAGAATAAACAATATCCCAGTTAGGTTAGCTCTCAATTCCTATTTTACCCGGTAATAAACCTCCTACTAAAATTTTTAAAATAATTAAAAAGAAAATGAATAATAGTTCAAAACAATATATATAAATCGAATGGTAAAATTCTTATATATATCTACTAGCGTTAAAAAATAAAAAATCAAGGAGAGAGTTAAAGGGAAATACCTATGAGGATAAACTTGCGCTTGTAACTGCAATGGTAGCCCCCGTAAGTGTTCACACAAGTGGCCCCTCTCCCACACTGCCGGTAAGAAAACTCAGCGCATTCATTGATGTCTAACAAGCAAACCATCAGATAAAGATCAAAATAAGGAGATACAATGCCATTTTCTTAATTAAACTAGTGTGAGCAAGTAGGTTTACCTTGACTGCATCCCCCAATTAGATACGGATTTCCTCGCAATCCTCTGCAGTAACATTCTAGCTGAGGCTGCCAATAAGGCTCATTTGTCGATATGTAAACATTCTCTCTGCGATAGCAGGAGTGAAAAGGGACTTTTCCATATGACATATTTGTTTCAAATAAGTCGAAATCTGTATAATTCAGGTACCAGGTTAGATTGAGATGAACATAACCCATATCACGGATTCTCGTAAAACTCATCGAATGATTCTTATAATTAGACCAATAGTCACCGTCAGCCATGAAAGCAAATTTGCATTCTTTTTCGCTCTCATACTGATTTTGTTCAGCTGCAGTGATGGTACTGCTGTTGTCAAACAAGATTTTAAAGGTGTCAACTTGAATATCGCTAATAGAGGTTTCGCAACAATCTATTCCGTCGCAAAGAATTTGATTGCTTGTGGTTCTATTGTCATTTGATGAGCAGATCGACCTGCACCCAGTTTGAGAGTATTTGTTACCTGAACTTGAATCTATCTTGGCAAGGATACCACAACTCACTCCAACGAAAATGTTACCCGAAGTGAAAGAAAAAGGCGTTCCTGTTAAATTCAATGTTTTTTGTGTTTCCAGCTTGTTTGCGCAATTGAAGAAACTTATCGGGTTTTTGATCTGTAATTGTTTGTTCGGCTCTCTATAATAGGAACCATAAGAGTCCGTATAAAAAGCTGCCTCCGTATAAAAATCTGCAATATCGAGCACCTCCCATCCGGTATGGTTAAGAAAAGGCCTATGAGGGGTGGTAGATTTGTCGCAGAATATTTCAAACCATTTATCAACAGAACAATGAGAGCCAATCCCGAAAGGGAATGGGATTTTCACGTTTCCGCATTGTGTGTTGCAGTTATCCTTCGCAATACTCACATTCAGCAATGCTCCTGAAGCTGATATTGCTTGTGATATACTCAGCATGCAAGTTACTGCAGTAACTAGTAACTCCAAGACAATCAATATTCTTCTTTTTTTCATCTTGATCTCCCGATCTTTTAACTATATTCACGTCCCTAGTTAAAATATATATATTAGTAGTTACTTGATATGGATTACAAATATATATATATATATATTGCTAACATTTTAAAATGTGAAAAAGGTAACAATGAAGCTTATCACCAAAACAACTATCGGATGAAAAAGAAACAAACTTTGCAAAATAAAGACACCTACAACCAAGTAAAAGGATGGATGTGCTTGAAATATGTGACATCATTTTTTATTTTTTATTTTTTAAATAAATATATGATAAAATAAGGGAAGTTAAGATACAAGATCAGATTTATCTCAAATTTATCTTTTTATATACCTTTATTTTGATTTGATTATGACTTTTTTCTTTTTTTTTTATTTTTATTTTATACGCTGTGAAAAAGTTATCGGTTTTTTTATGGTACCCAATCACTAGCACTTGTCTACGGTTGTCGGAGAGTAATATGATTGAATACTTTTTGGTAGTCGACCAGAATACTTTGTTGTTATACCAATATACCTTTTGATATTCCGGTACTTTTGGTATTCTATCAATTATTTTTTATATTTTACTAAATAACTTACAATATTTTATCGAATTAATTATCATAAACTACTAGATTAAGCTCTTGTTTGATTTATCATTTCAACTCAAACTTTTTATCTCAGTTTTTTTTTTATTTTTCTGAAAAAGTTTTTTGTCTTTTCTGAAAAGTCAACAAAAATTACTATTGAAACTTAAAATTTCCAACTCAAACTGGTGAACCAAACGGAGCCTAATTAATTTTTTACGGGAGATTAATTTATTAGTTTACAACAAATAAAAAATTTTATAAAAATTTTTTTTTTATTATTTCTTATTTTAAAAAAATACCCTAATCCCCAAAATTGAAAATCCCCAATTTAAAAATCCTAATTTAACCCTAATTTGAAATCCCCAACCCAGCCGCCACCATTTGCGATGGCCACCGACCGCAGATCTCCAACACCAAGGACTCTCCTAGATCTGGTCCTATCTCCGACATCAAGGAGCGAGAGATGCCGAGAGAGGGAGGGAGGAGATAGAGACACGGAGAGAGAAAGGGAGGAGAAAAGCAACGCTGGCCACTACCAAGAACTTGAGGGAAAAGCACTGCCAGTGATAAATTAATAAAAATCAATTTATATCCCTTCAGTATTTTGATAGTTTTTTACAATGTTTGTAGTCTTTTATTGTGTTTTCCTTGCTTCTTTTGTCAGGTTTGATGATAACTCTGGCATCGAGGATCTTTTCGAGAGCATTAAGCTTGAAGGCATCATTTTTGGCAGAGACCAAGCGTCGCAGCGCCATCTTTTCCCGCTGCAACGCCATCAGAAGGCAATTTGGAGCAGTCTTGGCCGAGAGCTGGCATTGCGGCGCTACGGGTTCTTGATGCTGTGCCAGTTTCAGCGTGTTTTGGCGCCACAACACCATCTGGACTTGTGACTGCCCACCGAAAGCTGGCACTGCCGAGCCAGAAAAGCCCGCTGAAGCGCCGAAGCCTAACTTAGCGCCGTATTTTGGCACTGCAGCGCCAAACTTTTCCTGCTGCAGCGTCAGGACGCGTGTCTCACCTGAATTTGCTCGTCCCAGTTCACAAAAAGTAGAGGTTGAAAGGAAAATGATAAGAGTTTTCTTGCAGGGGAGGAGAAACCCATTTTTCTAGGGACTTTGGCCGCTCATTCATGGCTTTTTTTGGTGAAAAAGACCCATTTTTGGAGAAGCTTGGAGAGCACAAACTCAAGGAATCTTGAAGATTGTTGGAAGATTTGAAGATTTGAGAGCTAGCTTTCATTACATGGTTCCATTTCTTTCACTCTTCTTTGTTTCTACTTGATTTTGTGTTGAACAATGATTTTGAATTTGGGTTTGCTTATGTTTAAGAAATTCTCTATGATGAGCTAGATATTTTGTTCTACGTAGCTTTACTTAAATTATCTTTTTATGATTTAGTTAATTGTTAATCTAATTTCATTTCAATTCATTTGTGTTCTCCATGCATATTGCCTCTAGTTTATTTACCAAGTAAATTAGTTGATTTTGATGTATGGAATTTGATACTTGGGGAAGGGAATTTCATATGTCGAATTTGGGAAACATAACCTAAATAGTATTGAGTTCGAGAGAACGGTAATACTCAAGTAATGACATTTGTGGCTTGATCTTAATGAATGTTTATGTATTTAAGTTGATAGGGATATTAATTTTTGTATTTATGCATATTATCTAATTTGACAATAGGATGAGATATTGAGGTTTCAATTGGATGGAATTAGGTTTCAATTTAAATCGGATAAACATAGGAATAGTAGAGTGAAATCAACTCCCTAGAGTCGTCGCTAGATTGAGTTTTCCACTTTTTATTCTCTCCATAAGTTTGTAGGGATTTTTTTTTTTTAATTTGCTTCTTTAGTTTTTGTGCACTCTTATTTCGATTTCTCTTTCCAATTATTGGTTGTTTAGATAAAATTGAGTCATTGTAATTGCGGTAGTTAGCTAAATTTAGAAAACAATCCTCGAGTGAACAATCACTTACTCACTGTTTATTACTCATGCATGACTCGTACACTCGCAAGATCTACACGCAATAGCCAACTGTTGTTGCTGTTGAGAACCCTAAGGAGGATCGCCCGTTAGCCGAAATCACGATCGCCACGGCCCATATCGCATTGCCGATCAGATGATGAGTCCAGGAACGGTGATGGCTAGACGAGAGAGAGAGAAATGACAACAATAGCGGCCTGTGAGAGGAGAGAGAAAGGAATGGAGAGCGAGAGCGAGCGAATGAGAGAGAGAAGAGAGAGAGGGGAAAGGAGGGAGAAAATAGATCTATGAGGAAAGGGAGAAAACATGGATTTGAGTAGAATTTATGGGCATTTTAGTCATTTACTATTAAGTAGAAAAAAGGTCCAATGAAAAGTTTTTTTTGAAAGGGGTAAAATTCCAAACAATAATTAAAAGAGGGCAAAAATCCTTGGCATATGTAAAAACAGGGTTGTTTGCCCAAGGTTCTCAAAAAATAATATTTGTAAATATTATTATTTACGCTATTATTTTAAGGGAAAAGCTGTAGTAGAGTCTCTCTAAGAATAACTACTGGTAAAGCTCTTTTTCGAACCATTAAAATTTAATCGAACAGTTGAGATATTATTGGCGTACCATACTTATTATACACCTTACCTCACATTACCTTTCTCACCTCAAATCTTCTTCGTCGCTGGCGGTCTTCCTGCCACCGTCGGCGACCCACTCCCAACCCCCCCACCCACCCCAGGCCTCAGCCTCAGCCGCCCCTCACCCAGCCCCTACCCCCCACAACCCGACACCCCCCAAGCCCCCCCGACCCTTGGCCCGCCCGGCACCCCCCAACCACAGGTCCCCCCTCCCCCGGCAGTCCTACCCCAGGCCCCCTCCCCCAACCCACCCTAGCACCCCCCCCACCCACCCTCTCTCTTCCCCCCTCCCTTTATTCCCGGCCCACAACCCCCACCCCGGAATCCCCCCACCACACCCCCGACGCAACCGACTCCCCTGACAAGAGAAGAAAGAGAGAGGAGAAGAGAGAGAAAGAGAGAGGGGGTGGGGGGTCCCCATCGGGGGGATTGGGGGGCCGGGGGTAGGGAGAGAAGAGAAGAGAGAGGGGAAGAAAGAGAGAGGGGGCTGGGGAGGCCTGGGTGGGGGGGGGCCGTCAGGCTAGGGGGGAGAGTGGGTGCCGAGGAGTGAAGGGGCCGGGGCTGGGTGGAGGCTAGCCTGGTGAGGGGCGTCACTTGGGGTAGGGGGGCAAGGGAGGGACCTAGGGTTGGGGTGGGAGTGGGGGCCGAGGGGCGGGGTGGTTGCCGGGGATGGGGTGGGGGGCCGGCCGGGGCCTGGGGTGGGGGGTAGGGGGGAGGTGGTTGCCAGGGATGGGGTGGGGGGCCTGCCGAGCCTGGGGTGAGGGGCCTGGGGGTGTGGTCGCCTGCGATAATGGGAAGGTCATTGATAATGATGAAGATTAGGGTGGAAATGGGTAAGATGAGGTAAAGTGTATGGTAATTATGATTCACCAATAATATGTCAACCGTTTAATTAAATCTTAACGGTTCAAAAAAGAGTTCTACCAGTAGTTATTCTAAGAGAGATTCTACCACAATCTCTCCCTATTTTAAATTTTATTATTTATAACTTTTTATCATCAAATTATTAAAATTTTCCTATTGTTTTCAAAACCAGCCCTAAATTATTAATACTCCTAAAACTACCCAAAATTCCTAATCCCTAAAGCCACTACACAGCTAGCCATTGCCGAAGAAGACAATGATCTTGGCCAATCAGAAACAACAACTGCGGGGATGTCTAGGATCTCTCGTCGCCGCCGATGAGATCTCATGGGGATGGTTCACTATTTTAAGATCGCGGGGATGGATCGCGATCCCACAGTGGCGATGCCGAGGGTCTTCGCCATTCCCGACGAAGTCTCACCTCACCGGAAGCACCCAGGATAGTGACTTCAAACGGAGCTGGCGCTGGTTCGTCATCGATGGTGTTGCTTCTCCAATAGAGATCCCATAAGCTGTTCAGGGATTTGGCGATTTCACCGATCGTGGAGTTGCAACGGCCTTCATCCTAGAGTCACAACGGCCAACGAAGGCGAGATCTGGCTACAACCCTATGACAAGGATTTCTGCCAGCTACGCACGCGAGTCTGATCACGATGTTTGCCGGTGCTGATGATGATGATGACGGTGAGGCGATCCCGAACAGCGAGAGGATAAAGACATATTCAAGGTATTTTTGGTTTTTTATCTTACTATTTAATTTATTTATGCTATTTAATAATAATAGTTTCAAATATGCTATTATTTTAAAATTCTATATTAGGTTATGCTATTTTGCCATTTCTCTTTATTTTTAAACATTGGACTAGACAAGCTGACCTGGTTTTTGTTTCTTAAATACAAAGGAATAAGAGTGATAGACAAATTACTTGGAAAGAACCCACAAGATATTTAATTTTTCGTTAAGAGGAGAAAATATTCAAACACTTCCAGCTAATTAGTTGATATTTGCATGGTATAATTGCAAGCAAAATTTGTAAATTATATTTAAGCACACCTTCAAACAATATTAGAAAAATTACGCTACTAACAATCATTTGTGTGGAAGTGAAGGGATTTCATCATGTTAACCATAAGACCAAAATTCTATTTCATCATATTCTTTTCCTTTTCTTTTAATGAACGAAAACACAAAGGAAGAGACAATATATACTTACCAGAGAGGTC